>OVAX01003982.1:0-15896 GCA_900406405.1 Lepidium africanum | reverse complement strand
TTAACAAACTAGCTCACTAAGACCACTAATCCCCAAAGCATCATCTCCCGAAGGCTATGGAAGAAAAGCCCACAAAAGAGTANCACTAATCCCCAAAGCATCATCTCCCGAAGGCTATGGAAGAAAAGCCCACAAAAGAGTATTTCGGGAATTTCATCGAACACCTCTTGGGCGATGATCTTCCTAGCTTCTATCTTTGAGTGGCCAGCTCAAATTAAACATACTCTAAGTGAAGGAATCATNCATACTCTGAGTGAAGGAATCATTAGATCTAACAACCTAAACACAAGATCTAACCATCAAACTCATAGATCTACCTAACCATCAACCTAACATTCACTACTCAATCATTCAAAAACTAAGAACAAGCAAGCAAAATGAAAGAAACCAAAGCATAAAGATAATGAAATAAGAAGAAGAGGATGGAAATAGAAACTTAATAATGGGTGAAGACGATCCTAAGATCATATTCCCCTTAGGTTTCAACAATCCTCTCTTTTTCTCTCAAGAACAACAAAAACTCTAAGAAAAACAATGCTAGATCGAAAATTATAAGAAGAATAAGTTGTTGGATTGTTGTCTCCTCACAAACAAGGTGTTTATAGTCTTAAAAATAGGACAACAAGCCAAAAATGGTCCAAAACAATTGGGTTCGGGTTGACCCATGACAAACCGGGTCAAACCCATCAAAAGGCGCCAAGTGCGAGTGGTTTCAGTAGGCTCTCGGGTAAGGTCTCGACCTGTTTTGGTCGAGAACTGAAAAGATTTCATCAGCTGAGAGTTCTCGGTCTAGGCAGGTCGCGGGCTGGCTCGCGGTCACATGACATACGTTGAGTAATATGGCCGTAACTTTCTAACCGCTTGTCCAAATGCCTTCAAACTACCTCCAAATGAAAGCTGAATCTTGTGGGTATCTTGTGTCCAAAATTCATCCAATTCCGTTCAGGGGAAGGTCTCCATTGATCATCATATTTAAGAGCTTTGGAAAGAACCTCGGGTAGGTAAGGTCGCGGCCGGCTTGGCATTTTCTTCACTTCCTTTGCTATTCCAAACCTCAAATACAAGCTTGCTTTATCCCTTAAGCTCAAAATCAATCCTAATTGATGCAAGCTTCGTCCTTATGCTCCAAACCTCATGATTCAAGTCTCCAATCACCTAAAAACACCGAAAAACACAAAATATGCAAATGCATGACCTAATGACTATAATGCACAAACTAAACACAAAGTGACTCTAGAATGACATAATGTGCATCTAAAAGACTAAAAATGGAACTGAAATGCAATGAAGAATAGGGTAAAAATCATGCACATCACATGTACTCAGAAAATCAGCCCAAAAACAGTCAACTCACTGTGGGTGGCGAGTAGAGTAGACGAACAGGTGTCTGGTCAAGCAGGATTCATTGAAGCAGGCGATTGCACAGAGCGAGTCGGCAACTGGTGACAGACAACTCACGGTAGGCGGCGAGTAACTGGTCCGAGTTAGCCTGTAAACGTATCAAAAACAGAGAGTGAATGATGTAAAAACCCAGAAAACTCAAGAAATACCAGAACTTGATCCTAATGATCTAATAAAAACTTTTTGTAAACAAAGAAATCCTGATTTGGCAACGGCGCCAATTTGGTAACAAGGCTTTTCACCCCTCTGTGTTATCAAATCCTTATAGCATATAAGGTTATCGAACCAACAGGATGATGTTAAGCAGTCAATAATGTAATTAGATACTAGTTCAAGCCATTATCAAGCAAGAGTGATTCGATTCTAATTGAGATATTAAGCAACTGCTAAATCAAAATAGAACAACCTAAAACAGAGCAATCTAGAAACAGAGAATTAGAAGAAAAACAGAGCAAGATGAACAAAAGCTATAAGATGCAAACAAGGGTTCATGAGGAGACAGGGGTAATGGACTTCAGCAGAATCATGGTCATCTACTCTTATCCAGCAACCTAACAGGGTGATTTTGAGCTACAGCAACTATGAATCAAGCAATCAAATCATTCTCATGGATAATGAAAACTCAATCTGAGATTGCCCAAAACCAAATATCTTGGTGATCAAAACCAGATTGGCATTAAGCAAAGACTGTAACAAGCAAATCTACTGCTCCAAACAACAATCTCTGTTCAAGGAGCAGCAAATCCTAGATTAGAACTAAACTTGGCATTTTATCAAACATTTGGTGGGTGTTTGTTGCCTTGAGTTCATGTTCCAATTGATCAGGTTGAAACAAGCATTAAGCACATCTAATCTACCAAAATCTGAGCAATACTAACCTAAGCAAGAGAGACTACCATGATTGAACCTAGATCTAACTCATCTCTTCACTAACCCTAAAGAGATTTACTCACTAAGCATGGTGAGAAACATAAACCCAGAAATAAAAAAGAAAAACATAGAGAGAATCAGCAGTTAAAACTAAGCAACTTTCATTCAACAACCATAAACATTGATTCAGCTCATAATCCAAGATCTTACACTAAAGAAGCAAATAAAACTAAGAACAAGAGAAAAGGTGGCTGTTTGATCTTGCCAAAAGAGATAAAAACGTAGATAGGGTTTTTAGGGGCTAAAAGAGGTATTTATAGCCCCCTTACATCTGACCTAAAGTTAGTCAAAACAAAAAATAAAAGTCAAAGAAATAGCTGACTCGGAGCTGCATGCGAGTAGTCTAGGCAAGTGAGGTGTTTGTGGATCCTAAAATGTTCCAACTCGCTGCACTATGTGAGTCATGCCAGCGAGTTATCTTAGTCAGGTAGAGTTGAGACTTTCTTTAAGTGTTGCTCTCCCAAACCAATGAGTAGGAGCTTCGAGTCACCTTCCCAGGTCATAAATGTTGCTTCACTCACAGTGGTAGGCGAGCAATGAGAGTGAGTCGGCCTATGTTCCTCCAATCCAAGCCTCTTTTGATCCGAGAATGCTCCAAATTGCTCATGCAACCACTCAAGGCAAATACAATGCAAAACATGCAATGCAGACCTACAAGACTCTAATATAGGACAAATGCAAAGAATGTGGATGCATACTTAGATGATTAATGAGCTTAGAATGGGCTAAAATGCAAACATATCAATTCTCTTCTCTAGCTGCAACTTAACCCACTCTCGTGGTGATCAACAGCAGGGAAGGCATAAAGAGACAATCTATTCAAGCCAATAAACACTCTAAGCATTTAGTTTCTTATGCTAGATTCTAACAAGCATTTTCACAAACACCTTGTGGGCATGAAATGCAAATGTCATTTCCATGTTATCAAGATAAAATAAGCATGAAGCACACCTAGATTAGAGAGATTTAAACATTAAAGAGCTTGACCAAATGAGAGAATCTCCAGATCTACAAGATCTAGCCCATCTCCTCACTACCCCTAATGGGATTACTCAATAATCATAAACGAAAGCATAATCTCATAAATTAAAAAGAATAACATAACTAGAGAGATAAAAGAAAGATGAACAAAAAAGATAAAGAAGCAAATAATGAAACTCAATTGATTATCATCAAATTAAGCATTCAAAACATGGAAAATAAGAGAAAAACTCTTTGGAACTTACCCAAATCTGGAAAATAAACGTGGTGACTTGTTTGAGGCTAAATGGGGAGCCCAATCAATAAAAGCCCTAATAAAGTCAAAGCGGAGAAAATGTCTACAAAATGAAAGTTCAGCAACCTCAACTCGAGCATGGTTGGTTGAGTTGAGGGGTCGAGTTCTACTTGTGTCTTCACTTGAATCACAACTCCAACTTGTTCTATCGAGTTCTAGGGTCGAGTTCTACTTCTGGCGTCTGAAACCGCCCAACTTGCTGCTCTTCTTTGAGTCTTGCCTTCGAGTTGTTTTTAGCTCAATCCTTGGGCAACCAACTCGACTTGCTTGCTCGAGTTTGTCTTTGGAGTTCATCTTGTTTCCATCCTCAGCTACTCCAAAACGCTCCAAAGTACATAAAATAGCTCTATATGCAGTATGTATGAAATGCAAATGCTAATTGTGCAAAATGAACCTAAAAGGACTCTAAAGTGATGGGAATGCTATGAATGTGGATGTAAAACATGATGAATAATGCTCCTAAAATTGGATAAAATGCATACATATCACAATGGCTTCCACTTCTAAAGACCAAGAGACCATAATCATGGCCTCATTCTCCTTCTAAGGAGACTTCATCAAGAAAACTGACCTTGAAGCTCTTATCAATTCTCTTAAATCACTTAAGGACTCCGATATTTGGTTATACTCTCATAAATTCTTTGAACCGGTTGTTGTTGACTCAAGTGTTTCTCATCATATGATTAGTGATCCTAGTTTGATTATCAACATTAGACCGGCCTTAGGGAATGTAGTGATTGCTAATAAAACTAAGATATCGGTTAGTGGTGAAGGGAACTTGGGCTTTTTTAATAAGAATTCTAGAGCTTTCCTTATGCCCGAATTCATTTCCAATTTTCTGTCGATTAGAAAGGATGTCTTGGACCTTGGTTGTTATGTTATTTTTGGACCTAATGATGTTAAGTTTCAGGATATTGAGACTGGGAGCTAACTTAGACAAGGAGGGGTGAAGGATGGACTTTACATTCTCGAAGATCCTAAGTTTTTATCTCGTTTGAATATTAGTAGTTTGGTAGTTTCAAAATCGGCTGCTGGTAGCTTGAGTAGCTTTGTTTGGCATGCTAGAATTGGTCATCCTCATTCTCATGCCTTAGACTTGATGTTGCCTAATCTTTCTTTTGAGATTTTTGATTGTGAAGCTAGCATTTTGGGAAAAGTCTAAGTATACTTGGATAACCCTTATACCATCAAAAGATAGAGTCTTTGATGCCTTTAAAAATTTCAAATCTTATATAACTAATCATTTTAATTCAAAATAAAAGGTACTTAGAACTGACAATGGTGGAGAATACATAAGTAAGGCCTTTCAAGAAAACTAAACAAGACATACAACACCCAACAAGTTGTCCTTACAATCCACAACAAAACGGAGTTGCCTTAAGGAAAACATCGCTACTTGATGGAGGTTACAAGATCTATGATGTTCCACATGAACGTTCCCAAGAGATTTTGGGGTGATGCCGTAATGACAGCATGCTACTTGATTAACCAGACTCCGATCAAAGTTCTCAAGGACTTATCCCCGTTTGAGGTATTGAATAAAACCATACAATCTTTAGATCACTTACGGTGTTTGGTTGTGTTTGTTTTGTGATGATACCAGGAGAACTTAGGAATGAGCTTGAAGTAAAGAGCAAGAAGTGTATGTTCATAGATTACTCATTAACACAAAAGGGATACAAGTTCTTTGATCTGGAAACAAAGAGAGTGCATGTAATAAGGGACGTGAAGTTTCTTGAAGAAAAAGGGTACATGGAGCCAAGAATTGGGACCAGCTCCAAGACCTTGCAAATACATCCTTAGATCGAGCCCAGACATCATAATTTCTCCTAGACAGCCTTGGAGTCTCAATAGATGGATAAAATAGAGAAGATCGAACAAGTCCCAGACCGGATATTAATCCACCAATGTCCCAGACCAGGCTTCTATTCTCCATCTACTAGATGTCTAGAAGGTGCATCTGTAAACTGACCTAGGTAGTAGCCTGAGCCAAACACTCCCATTTCAGATCACCCATCTGTCTCGGGAAGGTTGGGTATACCCACACCGAAGCATGCGGGTACACCTTAGGCTGTACTGACCACTCCTCCAACACATTCACCTGGTCCATCTACATAGGTTACTGAACCAAGTGATCCTCCGCCTCATCCTCTTAGGGGAAGCACCCGGCTCCGGAAATATCCGTCTATCTGGGTCAACACTCGAGTATACTACAATGCTCAAGCGATTGCTCAACTAGTCCAAACGTTATTTTTGGTTTATCTTTTACCATATGAGTTCATTGTTTTTCTTGGGAAAATTGAAATGGATCAAGTACCCTAAAGCTATGATGAGGCCAAGAAAATCAAGAAATTGATGGATGCAGTTACGATGAAGCTAATGCTATGGAAAGAAACTAAACTTGGGATGAAGCGGATCTACCACAAGAGAAGAAAGCTGACACTTCCAAGTGGGTATTCACCATCAAATACAAGAGCAATGGGGAGATTGAACGATACAAAGCTTGGATGGTTGCTCGTGGCTTCACCGGACTTGTAGAGTGGACTACACTGATACATTTGCTCTAGTTGCTAAATTGCACAGGTAAACGTGGTACTTTCATTAATTACTAACCTATCTTGGGATTTGTGGCAGGTGGATGTCAAGAATGCTTTCTTACAAGGAGAACTTGATGACGAAGTATACATGACAGCACCACCTGGTCTCGAATATAAATTCAATCGTGGAAGGTTCTAAGACTTAGGAAATCCATATACGGTCTAAAGCAATCACCAAGGACATGGTACCACAAGCTTAGTTTCACCCTTAGAGATCATGAGTTCAAGAAATTCAAAGATGACCATACCCTCTTTACTCTCAAAATTTTGAATGGAATTGTGGATGATATGGATGGTATTGTAGCCATCAGATCTTATCTTCAATCTATTTTTGATATTAAAGATTTAGGGGAACTAAGGTATTTTCTGTGGATTGATGTTTACCGTATTTTGGATGGCTTGTTTCTTTCTCAAAGGAAATACACTCTTGATTTTCTTAATGAGACAGGAATGATGGGCTGCAAACTGACAAAGACGCCACTTGAAGATGGGTACAAGATCAACTAGAAAGGGGAGAAGTATGATGAGCCGTTTAAAGACATTTTTCACTATACAAGAGGCTTGTAGGTAAGCTCATCAATTTGACTATCTCTCGACCTGATCTTTGTTTTGCTGGGAACTAGGTCAATCAGCATATGCAAGCACCCACAAAGCATCACTGAACTATGGTTAAGCGGATCCTTAAGTATCTAAAAGAGATTTTGGGCCAAGGTGTTTAGATGGGTAGGAACGAGAGTTCTACAGGATATTGTGATGCTGATTAAACTCGTGATACGAACGATAGGAAGTCTACTATAGGATATTGCACATTTATTGGAGGAATTTGGTGACTTAGAAGACGAAGAAGCAAAAAGTGGTAGCATGTTCAAGTGAAGAGGCTAAGTATAAAGCTATGAGGAGACTTACTGATGAGTTGGTTTGAATCCTTGTATCTTTTATATACGTTTATAAGCTGATTTCATCTTGATTAATGAGAATACACAATGTCTTGAACCCTATGAGGCAAATAACTTCTCGAGATGTTATATGGCTCGAGTATCCTAGAAAATGTATTGATGAATTAATTGAATTAACTGAGGTATGTATTATTTTCGTTTGGTGCTTTTTCTACATTTAAGCCATGATATATCAGTTTGTAATTTAAAATGATTATCTTACATTGTGTGTTTTTATTATCGAGCTATGGTTTTAGGTTGATAAATGTTGTGTTATGTGTGTTTGGTAATTGATCCCATGTGAGGTTGGTACTATTTCAGCTGCAATATGTTCAACAAGAAAACATATACAACCTATCCATATACGATAGAGGATGACTTCCTTAAGAAATGTGATTTTTTTTTGTGTAGTACATGTCACACATTTACAGAATAAGTGTCTTCAACGTAAATTCATGAAATTTATATTTTTTTATGTATATATATATATATATATATATATTGTATTGTTTATATATTGCGTTCATGTGATTTTTAATTCATTAGGTACAAGCTGCATTTACAAATAATTGATAATACTGATGAGACCAAGTGTATGTTGTTTGATAGTTTTGCCATTGAAGCTTTAGGGAAAACAAGCAAATGATCTCTTAGGTGATGCTTTTGGCGAGGTAATGTAGTTAAGTTGTTTTTTAGTATTTGTTATTCTTCGTCTTTTATATTCTTCATCATATCTAGAGTATTAGAATTATGTCGTGCAACATGTAGATATAATATCCTGAAATATTGCCTCTTGCATTTAGCAATTTGGTCGGAAAGACTTTCCAATTTGGATTTATTGTAGAAAAAGAAAACATTAGGAATGGCAGTAACACATACAAGGTGAGAAAGTTTTAGTCTAGCAATCAGCTTAAACTTTCACACATGATCTATAACTACTATATATGTATCTACTATAATTTAGATTAATATGTGTTTTTAAATTATTTAATTCAATCAATATTTGCAAAAACTAAAAATTTTAATGTTACATTTTTAGTTTGGCAGCATATATCTTTGAAGCTCTATGTTTGGTTAATATTTAAAATAAAAAATGATTTTAATACAAAAAACCAGTCTTTATAAAATTTCTCTTACAATTTTCTAAACCCGAAAAAAAAAATGTTTTGTAAGCATGAATATTACAAGTTAACCAATGTTTCAAAATCGGTTCCTCTTATTAAGGTAATTTTTACTTCGAATTAGTTTCATTATATGCATTATATTAATATATTTCCAAAATATTATTAAAAAAATTAATTAACCATGCGTGTACACACGGATCTGCATATATTATGTAATAGGTAATATGTTTGTGGTTTATTTTCTATATTATCAGGTAAAACTATGTTGGTTTATTGTATTTTGAATGCGTATTACTAGTACTATTAAATAAAACTTTTGTTTTGATGCTACAGGGCACTGGTTGGTGTAGCGTGCACCAAGACTTAGATCACTCAGCCACGATGCTTTATTGTTTTGTTCGGTCCATTAATATAGTGCATTTTGACTTTTAAGGCCCATTAGTTAAGGTCCATTTGCTTTGTTAATAATTAAGGAGTAAACTAGTAGGCTCATGGCCTATAAGGTTATTTGGGTTTTCTCATGGAATTCCCTATAATCCTCATTTCTCTATTATTTTCAGAGTCATTAAAGAAAAGAAAAACCTAGCATTTGTGTCACGTGAGAGGAACACGAAAACCCTAACTGTCATTGTAGGCTCGCGCCTCCCACATGTTCGAACCCTAATAAGCGTGAACCTTGAGTTCTACAGGTTGGTAAACGGTCCTTAGGTTGATTCAATTCACCTAGGTCGAGCGTATTTATCTCCAGTCTCACTAGAGATCTATTATACCTCCGTAGGAAGCCCTATATGTGAGCATCCAATTTGTCTACCACAATCATCACACCGCAAGGATCTCATTCAGAGCCAGCGTTCTAAGCTTCTCAGCCATAACCAAAACCATAAGCCACCGCATCCACTGCCACGAGATTAAGGTAGACCACTTGCGAGTCTTTCTCTCATCCGTCAAACCTGCCTTACGAAGAGACTCTACTTGGTAAGGAATCACGTGTCTTGTGTGTTTCCCATTCTTTTTGTGTGAAAGTTAACAAAAGCAATGAGCTTGTGGAAGACAAGCGAGTTGTCAAGAGAAAAGGAGTGCTCAAGGACGAAATTAAAGTTGTGTAAACCATAGGACTTAGTGGCTTGGACGTGAAGGATGGAGCTGTGAATCAGATCCTACTTGCTGTGAGTGAGATTACCTCACTCGAGTGATCTGAAATGCTACCTCCTCTCAGTAGTGAAACGATACTACACTTAGGTGCCTCGGAAACAGACAACCTCCAAGAGGTGCTATGCATGTTCTATACTCACACCATGAGGCAAACACATTGGTCACCATACCGTGGCTACGTAAGGTGATCCAGGATGTTCTCTTCCTGTGATTGTGGAGGTAAACAACTTAGCTGAGTTGTTGGACAATCCAAAAGAGGAGCCGCGTGATATACGCATACCTGCGAGGCCTCGAAGCCTCCCATTCCTAAGTCTTGAAGCACCACCATTGGTTACTAGACCACGATTATGCCTTAAGGACCTTGACCGTCCCTTAAATCTTTATGTGCAACTAGGAGATGCAACCACACGCCACAAGTCATATAAGCTACCGATGAAGGAACACACATGGCTCGCAAGGGTCTAAATAGTCAAAGAGCTTTACTAGCTGAAGAATCACGAGCCTTGTGTGATTCTATTCCCTTAGTTGTGTGTGGGGACGTTCAGACCTATCTTGTGGAGGACAAGCAGGTCTAGAGGAGCGAGAGGAAGTGTGTTGGTCTCATCACGACACCAACTCTTGCAGAAAAAAGCCCTCACTTATCCTGTGAAGCGTTGGACGTGCATCTTGCTGACACACGCGAGATCCATAGTCTCAAAAAAATGCTAAAGGAACGAACAAGGAAGACCTAAGTAGGTTGCTAGACTTACCAGAAGTGGATGTGCAAAGACGAGAACGAGGAAATAAGGCTAAAGAAGGCACATTCAACATCACGCACATCTAGGTAAAGGAAGGCCAAGACGTGCCTTTTGAAGAAGCAAAACGAAGAGGACGAGAAGTTGCATGACGTAGCTGGCATGTGAAGAGCAGCATGAGCATACTGAGGATTTGAGCTCGAATCTCTCAAATGGGGAGAGATATGGTGCAGCGCGCACCAAGGACTTAGACCACTCGGCCACGAGACCTAGCTAGCTTTCTAGATAGGTCCAATTCTATCCATATCATAAGGCTATATTGTTTTATTTGGCCAAATAATATGGTTCATTTTGATTCTATTTCTTTTAAAGACTATTAGTTAGACTTATCTGCTTCAGTAATAATTAGGGATTCATCTAGTAAGTCCATGACCATTAAGTTAGTAAGGTTTCCTCATGAAATTTCCTATAAATGTGTATTTTCTCTTTCTATTTTTTTCAAAGTCGTTTAAGAAAAGAAAACCCTAGCCTTTGTGCCACGTGAGAGGATCACGAAAACCCTTGCCGTCGTTGTAGACTCGTGTCTCCCACATGATGTAAGCCTGATCAATGTGAACCTCGAGTTCTGCATTTTGGTAGACGGTCCCTAGGTTGATTCATTTTTATCTAGGTCAAACGTATATATAGCGGGTCTCGCCAAAGTTCTCTGATACCTTTTCAGGAAGCCCATTTGTGAGCTTCAAATCCATCTGCCACCATCATCACGCTGCAGGGATCTCATTCAGAGATCTAGATCCATCGTTGTGTGCTAATCTTGGTGCCCCGCTGCATCACTGGGATAGGCAAGCTCAACTTGCAGATTTGAAGAGATTGCAGGGAGTGTCTACCAACGAGAACTCAAAATTCGCTCTCGTCAGATTTCCCGGCACCTAGGAGCGAGGGTCGATGACTGTTAGGGATCGTGATCCTCTCACGATTTTTTCTTTTTTAATCTCTCTGATTTATTATTGATTAGCTGAAGTAGATATATAAGGAATTCATGGTTGGAACTCTAACTGTAATATGGGTCATGGACCTTATTTTAATCCAAAAAGAAAAGGAAAACAAAGACTGAAATCTTAAGTGAATTAGGCTTATCCCTATCATAATGAATCATTCGAAAATGGCTTTTAAGATTTGACTAAGATCTATCAACAACGTGGACCTGTAATCTAGGCTTAAATATTAATCACATGATTAATTATTTTTACCTAAAAATCAGGTAACTAATAGACCCTAAAAATACAAACACTAAAATAGGTCAAAAAGGACTTCTCATAATTTAAAACAAAAAAAAAAAGACTCATCATAGAGGCAAAGTTTGCGTGAGTTTAGGACTAACCCTGGTGCCAAGCTACACCAAATTTTTACTACTGGTATTATTAAGTAAAACCATGTTGGTTTCTTATATTGAATTTGTGCTACTGGTAATCTTGGTAAAATTATTTATGAGAACACAAAAGATATATATAATATTACATAACGGAAAGACCAGGTTGACGTAATTGTCCAAACCAATATATAGTAATACATAATAAAATCAAACACTAATACAACTTCCAAATAACAATCATTTGAGTCCTTGTCTCGGCCGCCTTTTATTTTGCGTCATTGGGCGCCTTTCCCCAGTCAATGGAAACTTTTTTGGGAAATCGACCGAACAAAACACGAAATTTGTATGAATCACCAAAAAAAAAAAATGATGTTTTTGGTCGACTCAAAAAATATTCAAGTTTATTTGACTTTTCAATTAAATATCAAAAGTTTTCGTTGACTTGCCAAAATAATTATGCCGTTAGAAACGTTGTTTGTTTTGCCGTTAAAGTAAACCGATGTTGTTTTAAGTTGAGATGAAATGACGTCGTTTTACAGTTTTTAAAAAACTTTAAAAAAAAAAGAAATTGGCTAAAAAAAACACAAACTTTTACAAATCGCCAAAAAAAACGTTGAAGTTTCTGGCCGACCAAAAAAACACTCAATTGTATTTGACTTTCCAATTAAATACCAAATTTTTCGTTAACTTGCCCAATAAGCATGCCATAGAGAAACATAAGAAAATAATCTGACGCTGTTTGTTTTGCCGTTAGAGTAAAATAACGTCATTTTAAATAATATCTCAAAAACAATATTATATGAATACGGTTTAAGAATCTAAATGAACACATGCCTAAAAATGTATATTAACACAAATCTTAAAAACTAAATGAATAACGGTAAAAATATCTAAGTAAATGCAGGCTTATAAACTTAAAAATGACTCTATTTTCATCATTTACTAATAATTGATACTAACTTGTATGAGATATAAAAAATGATATAATACAAGTTAGTATCATTTAAGCAATTAATTTAACTAACTAAATTGGTACTAACTATATGCATCACCACTTTCAGATTCATTTTTATAAGTGATGTAAATAGCATAGTCATTTTTAAGTTTATAAGCCTGCATTTATTTAGATTTTGTTACCCTTATTCATTTAGGTTTTAAGACTCGTGTTAATATGGATTTTTATGCACGTGTTCATTTAGATTCTTCAATCATATTCATATAATATTGTTTTGAGATATTATTTAAAATAACGTCATTTTACTCTAACGGCAAAACAAACAGCGTCAAATTATTTTGTTATGTTTCTCTACGGCGTGCTTATTCTGGCAAGTTAACGAAAAATTTGCTATTTAATTGAAAAGACAATTACAATTGAGTGTTTTTTTGGTCGCCCAGAAACTTCATGTTTTTTTTGGCGATTCGTAAAAAGTTTATGCTTTTTTTGGCGAATTTCCCTTTTTCAGTTTTTTAAAAACTGTAAAACGATGTTGTTTTACTTTAACGGTAAAACAAATGATGTTTCTAACAGGGTGCTTATTTTGGCAAGTCAACGAAAACTTTAGTATTTAATTGGAAAGTCAAATAAAATTAAGTATTTTTGGGTCGGCCAGAAACGTCGTGCCTTTTTTGGTGATTCATACAAACTTCGTGCTTTGTTTGGCCGATTTCCCAAACTTTTTTACTTTCTTTCTTCCCTTTTAAACTTTCTGATTTGAAGGTAACTGTTGCAAGCTTTAGATGTGAGCTGGGATATTCCATTGAAACATATTCAGAACTAAATAGATTGTCATGTAATGCGCCACTGACCACAACTCCGTCCAGTAACATTTTAAACTCATGTAATTGGAGATCACGAGCTCTATCATGATGCCTTCAAGATTTAATGTATGCGGCTAATGCGTGCACAGAAAGAATACCTTTTAATGTCAAACACCTTGCAACTGTAACTGATTCCAAGTCCACTAAATAGGACATTCCATCTCTACCGAAGACATTGTACTCTTGTGTGCAAGTGTTTAGCTCCTTCAATATCAATTTCTTAGCAATAAACCATAAATCGTGCATGCACTTCTTGGTGCAGCGTGACAGCAAAGTTAGTCATAGCACACACGCATGTATCAATTTTATTTTTCCAACCAACCTGCCGTTTATTCCATCATCGAAAACAACTTATACAAGAGTTAATGTCGGTTTAAACAAATCTTAAACCGATATTTCAGATTACAAACAATTAGAAATTGGTTCAGTGATTTCCTATTAAATGAACCAACTTAAACCGGTTCTGTACACAAAAAACATCTCTGCAAATAACGAAGACAAGTTGCAGAGATATGAAATTGATTTGCAGAGAACAAGCTAAAGATGCAGAGGAAATGTCAAGAGCTCCCTTTCTCTCTGCTTCACTACAACAACTCACTCAGCTCCAATACTCCCCCTCACGTTGGAGTATGCAGAGCCTGAACACCCAACTTGGCTAAGAGAAACTGAAACTAATCACGTCCCAAAGCCTTTGTTAAAATGTCTGCTAACTGCTCCTGTGTTCCGACATGATGAAGAGTGATTGTGTTATCCCGACAGCATCTCTAACCGCATGACAGTCTGTCTCTATGTGTTTAGTCCTCTCGTGGAAAACAGAATTAGAGGCAATGTGTATGGCTGCGTTGCTATCACAAAAAAGATGAGCTGGTTCAAAAGTAGCAATACCTAGCTCCTGTAACAGACGACGAAACCACTTAATCTCTTTCAAAGCAGCTGCCATTGATCTGTACTCTGCTTCAGCAGAGGAATGAGACACTGTGTCTTGCTTTTTCGTCTTCCAAGAGACCGGAGAACCTCCCAACAGCACAACATAAGCGGACAGAGACCGGCGAGTAACAGGACATGAAGCCCAATCTACATCACACCACACTGTTAATGACATGTCAGTATCAGATTTTAACAGAATACCTGTCCCCGGAGATCCTTTTAAGTAACGAACTACTCGAAGGGCTGCAGTCCAATGTGCTTCGTGTGGGCTCTGCATAAACTGAGACAACACATGAATTGAGTAATTACAATCGGGTCTTGTGTTCGTCAAGTATATTAAGCGGCCAATCAGTCACCTGTATTTAGTCAGATCCGAAAGAACAGGTCCATCAGCTTCTGCAAGTTTCTGATTCTGTTCTAAAGGTGTGGCTGCAGGTTTGAACCCAAATTTCCACTATCTGCAATTATATCAAGACAATACTTTCGTTGAGAAAGAAAGATACCTTCCTTGCCTCGGCTAACTTCCAGACCTAAGAAGTATTTGAGCTTCCCCAAGTCTTTCATAGAGAAACACTTGCTGAGGTAATCTTTGAACTTATGAACAAAGTGATTGTCATTCCCACAAATGACCAGATCATCCACATATACAAGCAGCCGAATTACCTTGTCATTCTTTGTATAAGAGAAAAAAGAGTAATCATCGTAAGATAGAGTGAAACCAAAACGAAGCAATGCATCAGAAAGTTTCTTGAACCAGCAACGGGGAGCCTACTTCAGTCCATACAAAGACTTTCATAGTCTGCAGACTTTATTCGGGTGTGAGTGACGAAAACCCGGCCGCAGCTTCATGTAAACCTCCTCCTCCAGATCACCGTGGAGGAAGGCGTTGTTAACGTCCATCTGATACACATCCCAACCATGAGCAGCAACAAGACAAAGCAAAGAGCGCACAGTCGTCATCTTCACCATATGGGTAAATGTTTCGAAGTAATCTTCACCTTTAACTGGGTTGTTACCAAGCACCACAAGTCTTGCTTTATATCGTTCAACAGTGCCATCAGAATTGTATTTAGTCTTGTACACCCATTGAAAACCTAAAGCGACTCTATTAGTAGGCAAGTCAACTATATCCCACGTATTCTAAAATTCAAGGGCTCCAATTTCTGAAGTCATCGCTGTGTTCCAAACTTTGAGACGAACAGCTTCTCCAAAGTGCTTTGGTTCTTTGTCTTCGAGAATTTTACTTAAGAAGGCTCTATGATTCGCAGAAAATTTCTCATCAGTAATATAAGTAGTAATAGGATAAAGAGAAGTACTTGGGGCATTGACACTTGTTGTCTGTACATTGTATTGTACATAGTCTTGAAGTTTCACAGAAGGTTTGCAAGCTCGTCCACTACGTCGTAGAGGAAAAGAGGAATATGATGTGGGATGAACTGTATCAGGAGCATCAGAAGAATTGACAGGATAAGGATTATCTTGCAGTTGTGTTGTGTTGTTGACACCATTCAATGTACTGGAATCTAACCCTAAAGATTCACCTGCAGTAGAAGACAAGGAAGACACAAGAGAGGAAGAAGGTAAAGCAGCGGAATCAGTGTTGAGAATATCAGAAGGTTGCAAAGACGAA
>OVAX01003981.1:0-15901 GCA_900406405.1 Lepidium africanum | reverse complement strand
TTCAATGATGTTGATGAAGTGGTTTCCTCTATGGATAGTAGACAAAATTCTACTGATTCTCGCATGGCTAATTTTGGGAAATCTAACAAAGTATGGGCTAAAGAAGCCCAATATGGGCCCAATGGAGCTTAAGGTTGTGACAGGGAAGACTCCAGTTCTTGACATTGGAGCAATGGAGAAAATCAGATCCGGCGATGTTGAAATCGTTCCTGCAATCAAACGGTTCACTCGTAACCACGTGGAGCTAGTCAACGGTCAGAGATTAGATCTTGACGCTGTGGTTCTAGCCACTGGTTACCGTAGCAATGTTCCTTCATGGCTTCAAGAGAATGATTTGTTTTCGAAAAACGGATTCCCAAAATCGCTATTTCCAAACGCATGGAAAGGCAAATCGGGACTTTACGCGGCTGGATTCACAAGGAAAGGATTAGCCGGAGCATCAATGGACGCAGTTAACATTGCTCAAGACATTGGAAACATATGGAGAGAAGAGACTAAACGACAGAAGATGAGGGCTCGAGTGAATCACCGAAGATGCATTTCATTTGCTTAACCCTCAAGTTAGGGCTTATATGATCATTATTTATTACTTCATTTATTTGTAAAAACACACAAAACAAAGTATACAGATACAAAGAGAGCCCTCTCCTTAAGACCCAACAGCGATGTTTTTGAAGGCTGTGTGGGCATTTTGTATTACTAGGATGACGTGGCGTTTCTCTTTATTTACTTTTTTTTTCTCTATTTTCTGTAATGGTTTTATATAAGGTAATAAAGAATGATTTGTGTCACACTTTTATGTTAGTTTTATTTATTTACCTTTTTTGGAAAGGTTAAAAAATTATAAAAGTAAATTATAACCCAAATGAGTGAATGAATAATTATTAATATGTTGAAAAACAGAAAAAACATACTCAAATTATGGGAATATTTAGAAATAAACTTTTTTGAGAATCCAATTGCTTAAAAAATTAATTAAGTTAAACAAAATTGTGTTTTGGGTAAATGAAACAAATTACAGACTAACAATTTGTTTTCTAAATATTTAGGTTTCTCTTACTACAAACTATCCATTTGTTTCCCAATAAGTATTAAGTATACGATACCGACTACTTGTCATTGCTTTTTTTGGGTAAATGAAACAATGTAAAAATGCATATTTTTATAAACTAATTATCCATCATATTTGTTTGTATTTGCACATTGCCACATTTTATGGATCACTAGTCAAATAAGTCATTAATGTCTACATACTCAGAGGGCATTGACACAAAATTTGCTCAAAAGAAAATATGTTTAAACTTCTCAAATTGTTTGGGACATCTATCAAATTGTTCATACGTGACGTAGATTCATTGCGTTTCACTACTCAATTTACATATTTTTGTTAACAAATATAATTAAGATACCGACAACTATATACAAACTATTGCTTTTGTTGGTCATCAAAGTATAGTAAAAATACATAATTTTATAGAATAATTAATTATCATATTTTGCGTGTATATGCACATTACCACATTCTATGGACACACACACCTAGTCAAATAAGTCATTAATGTCTATATGCTCAAAGGACCGTTGACACAAAATTTGGTCAAATCATTTGGATTCTTTCAACTACTAAAAATCAACAATTAAAAGGATTTTTATTTTCTTAGGATAAACATAATTGCGAATTATAAGGATCTTGTTAAGATTTTCTTCAATTATATTATTGATATGAATTATATATACTCAGCTTTCCGGAAGGAGCCATGTGAGCCCAAATATTTTTGATAACATGTAGTATAAAATTCTCAATTATTACACCTAAATTAAAGGATATTATATAGGGCCTAAATTAAAAATACAAAAAAAAAAAAACTTCTTGTTATATATATTGCTTATTTTTTATTGTTACTATTATTTCACGGTTATTCATTTGTACAATAATATGACAAAAGAAATTATACCAAATCCTGTTCAGACAGAAAATGAAATTATACCAAACCCAAAATGAAGACCCAAATTCAAATGAAATGATTTATGTTTAAAACAACAATCACTTAATAAGTCATATAATGGAGCATGTATTGTACTTGAACACTTTGTACAAACAACAAAGAGATTTTCGACCTTTCAACATATAATCGTCGTTCTAAAACTTTAAAAAAGAAATCTGAGGTCAAAAATAATAAATGAATGAATATTTGAAAATTACAGATGCTTATAGAATAGCCCCACAACAAAGAGGAATTTACACTTTTTCCCATGTTCTTTCCTTTTCGTTCAGGAAGGCCCCTCCCTCGGTCCCTCCTCTTTACCTCAAAACTAAATAGAAATCACATACGAAGTTTTCAGAATCTGAGCTTCTCAACTTTCAGGAACTTAATGTAAGAATACGAAAGCTGGATTCTCTAGAAGTTCTTCTGCAGGTTTGATTCCTACAAAGTCTTTCTCTACCATCGAACTTGAAATATCATCAATGGAGAAAGGAATGCTGCAAAACAAAAACAGTTATTGTAACGTATGAATCTTGGATCATTGCAAAACCTTGAAACTTCTTCTAAGTTTGTGCTTTCTTTGTGTCTCAAAGAGGTTTTTACCTGGAATCATCATCCAATAAAAAGGAATCGCTATCTGCATCATTGGACTCCTCTGTCATGAGTGTCCGCATACTCGATATCACCTGCAAGATATTTTGAATCTTATTCAGCATCTAAGAAGTATTAAGAACAATACATGTCGGGAGTCAAAAGTTCTAGGTACTTCTTGTGAGACGCTTCGGGTGTTATAACTATCGTCCCAGTATAAGGTGCAGATACGGTAAAGCTGCTGGACACTGAGGACCTGTAACAGATGGAAAATTGCAAATTATGATGAGAATATTAAGGCAATGAGAAAATCATCAAGTCTGTTTCTAGAAAGTAGAGCCTTACCGGGCAAAGATCGTGTGCTATCTCATCGTAAGAGATCCTGTATTTCTGGTGAATAACCTGCACGTGAAACACGAAGAAGAAAGCAGTGTTATTATAGTTTCAAGTAATCAGTAAACATTGAGAAAGAAACTATCATTGGCGAATGGACAGACATTGGTCTCATAGAAGATTGACAGTTAAAAGTCTCAACTAAAATGTATAATTAACAAGAATGTAGGAAGTGTAACATACAAGGAACCCGACGGCTTGTCTGATATGTTTCAGTTCTTCCCAAGACGGCCCAGCGTACTGCCAAGTCAGAGAAAAGAACATAAAGTTTAATAGAACAACCTGAAGACAAAATTAAATATTCTTGTATCAAGACTCAGAAATTTTACTTCTTTGGCTTGACAACACCAAAGCTCAAGCTCGGCAAGCCCAGATTTGACAAATTCACCATTGCTAAATGTACAACACTCTTTACGCAAGAGGAGGCTGTAGAAACACCAAAAAGTAGTCGTGTAAGTGACAGAAAAGTGCATAGTTTTTGTATAGATGACCCATAATTAAACCTACCTGTTGAAAAGTTGTACGTTGATGAAAGAGAAAGTCTGAGAGTATATCTTCTGGATGAGTACTAAAGGAACCTGGAAGTTTAATTTAACACATGAGAATTGATGTATTGGACTGAGGACGCACAGAGTACAATGCCAGTGGAGATACTACGATGTTCCTTACATAATTTTCTTTTAATGTGGCGAGAAGCGCATTGAGACCATCTATAATGCTTTGCCAGTGAATTGCGGGAGAATCCTTTCCAAAGGACCTACCAGATCTTAGCATCCCTCCTTTAGAAGCTCTCGGTGCCTGACATTTTCATTTGGGAAAACCAAATTCTCTCATTAAAGTGCAAAAAGAAAACAATCATTACATTATTAGGATAAAAAGAACCAGCAAGAAACCTGTATGCATAGAGAAAGTAAAGTCGATAATTCTTTCTTTAAGTTATCCCTAACCATCCCAAACATTTTCTCAACATAGGCTGCAAGCTGTTGCTTAAAAAGCAGAGCCGGGTACTTAGCCTCCACCGGGCGGACCACTGCTAGAGCAGCAGCTTCAGCTGCAGCAGCAAGGTTGCCAGAAGCAGGTGATGAGCGGAAGCTCTGGAGTACAAGACAGGGAGAGTGGATAGTTAAGAGTCTAACATTGTACGCAAAAAAAAGTTGATTTAAAAGTCAATAAAAATGTAAAACAAACCATGGCCATCCTTCCAAACAAAGAAGTTGAAGCAGGTGGCTTCTTGCTTTGTGTTGCCCCAGTACCACCAGTTTTAAGACTTTTTTCAAGCAAAAATAATAGTGCCGATGTGCTTGACAACCAATACGCCAAGTGGCTATTGTCATCCTCATTCTGAAATATCAGCAGAAACATAAACCTTCCAAGTTAAGTAATTTATATCATGATCTTGCATAAGCCATATTTCACATAAGCAAATGACACAGACACTACACACAAACTTTTTACGACATTTAAAAAGGAAAATCAGTTTTGGACAGACCCCAATCATGTATGAAAATCGTACATTGAAACAATGTTAATAAATGCATTCACCTCAATGGCGGAACCAATCATCTGAATCAGGCGATCAAACACATTAGTCTTCTCAGATTCGAAACACTTCCAGTGAAGTAGACACTTGTAGATCGTAAATGCAGCCACAGGTTTTCCGTTACTGAAACCGATGTTGTCTTTTACACAGTCAATAAGAGCATCAACATCCATCTGCAGTGACCAAACAAATCACGTTAGCAGACTTAGGCACTAACAGCTATGTCAAGAATTATTATGAAGAAGTTGGCCAACATACAATTTGACGTTCCGCAGCAGATCTCCCGGCCTTGCCATCAACTGGTGTTGTAAACTCGGCTTCCTAGAAAAGTCAAACTTTACAGATTAATAAAATGATGCGAAGATGCAACAAATTCCGTGATGACAAACAAGTGATCGAGATAGCTGGTTGGAGAAAATATACGTTGAACTCGCTTTCCAAATTTGTTTGGTGGCCATTTTCCAAATTCTACAAGGAGAATGAGGAAAAAGTTAACATAATATGGCCGGTAAGAAGGTAACTGAAAGAGTATAGCTAAGAATTGCAGAGAAACTTTCAACCTTAACAGGTGCAGTTGGAGGATGTCCTAGAGTCGTCTTCACAGGAGTGCTTAAGATTGTTTGCTGATGCATAATTTTCTTCTCAGCCTCCATGTCTAATATTTTCTCTTCAAGCCTGCAGGTGAAACATCAGATAGAATTTAAGGACAAGTAAGGAATCGCCGCAAGGGCTTTCAACAATGCAACTCCGTTTAGACTATTGCAAAGGGTACCTCTGCATTGCAGTCTTAAGCTTCACTAGTTTAGATTCAGCCTCCAATGCTTGCTTTAGTCTATCCTGGCTAATCTTGGTAGTCTCTTGAAGTTTTTTCTCTGTCTCACCGATTTTCAATTCCAGCGAATTCACCATCCCCTGTATAAGACGAACAATTCAGGAAAAAAAGATTGCTTGTCAGCAAGGTTTGTCACTTAGAGAGATCTGTGCACTTAGCATTCTCAATATTGCGAGTATTCTCTCTTCTTCAGTAAGTCAGCTAAGTTCAGAAATTCTCACAAACCTTCAGCTTTTCATTTTCATTTGTGATCTTCTCCATTAATCCCTGATCAACCACAGGAACTTCCTTAACAATTGGGGCTATCGCAGCAACTTTCTTGGCAGCTTCACGCTCTTGAATAAGCAATGACTCAAATTCTTTGCACTTAAGTTGCAATTCCTCCAAGGAAGACTGTGCTTTCGCACTTTCTTGTTTTTTGGCCTCTTCCAGGTCAGTCTACAGCATTAAAAGAGGATTAAAAACCTTTCAGCAAATTTAATAAATTGCAAAAAGCCCCAAAGAAATCAGGATCTAACAGCAATCTCACCCTTATTCGTTTCTCTAGCTGCAATCTCCAGGTCAGCTCTTCAACTTGTTTCTCTAGCTTGTTCTTGGCTGCTTGAAGTGCTCCAGTTTCGCGAGCAGCCTATGTGTTAAATGAAACAAAGAAGTTCGGTTAATTTTTATGCAAAGCGATATCTTCATAAGCGAACCTCTGGAAAAAAAGACCATGGAACAAGACTAGAGAAAGAAGAAACCACATCTCACCATCTTAAGCTTTCGAAGTTCACCACGAGCAATTTTGGATCTCCATGCACATTGGGTCGTGATAGCTGCTTTCTTTAGTTTTCTGTAATGCAATCGAGCCAAATATCCACGACTCCAAGTCTATGATAGAAATGAGCATTACCACGATAAGAATATTACATAGAAAGCAACTGTTTTGTTGTTATTCATGTAGGAAACAATCTCATTGTGTGTATTGGTGTTCCTGAGCAATTGAACTTTTAAAAGTACCACACTTCTATAGTTTTGATATACATATACCTGAATTATTATTGCAGCTTTTGTCTGCCTTCTGAAATATAGTTCGTTACGAGCAACCATACCACGCATAGCAGCTTGAATGGAAACAGCAGCAGAAAATAGCTCTGTGTAAGCCTTCCTAGCCAGAAATCTACGCAAGTCTCTCTGGATTTTTAAGGCAGCCGATTCCCTGCGCATGCCTTCATATACACTTCTAGCGAGATGACCTGACAAAAAGGGAGATACATACGTTTGCAAGTTAGTCCAGAATTTAAATTGAAACAAAGACTAGGGTTGTATAGACATGTTTAGCAATACGTTAACAATTACCTCTGCAAACTGACTGAATTTGTTTAGCAGAATTACGCAGAAGGATGAAACTCTTCTTAGCAAGATATGACCGAACTTTCCTCTGGATAATGCTAGCTGATCTTCCCAAGACCTCGGTCCTTCGCGTATCCAAGTCTGCCATTTGTCCAGCCCTCAGAAAAACTTTTGTCTTGCCAATCTACAAAAGTAAATGTCAATAGTCCACTATCAATGTAGTTCACCACAAAAACAGTAGTGGCATTGTAAACAGCTTCTTGAGGAACTTACCTGATAACCTTCGAGTTTCACTTTATCCAGAAGCTTCTTGCAAGCAGCAGGGTCATCAGAGCTATTATATAAAGGAATCAGTTACAATATGTCAATGAGCAGAATCAGTCATATATGTAAATCCTCAAGAGAGAGAGTGAGTCTCACTTCTTTACCAACACTTCTGGAGCAAGAATACCAAATCTGGCCAGGAATTCATCAAAATGTTTCCTAGTAGGATAGCCAGCACAACTAATCCTAATTGCCTCCATCACACCCTGAAATCATGAATACAGACAATACCTTTCTTTCAGAAAAGAAATTTTAACGAGAAACTGAGCAACAAAATCAGCAGAGAATATCATTCGCACCCCACAACGTAATTGCTGTAAAATGTTTTCATTCTCAAAGATTCCAGGCTTCAGAAGATTATTAGGTTTTATACAGCGAATATAGTGTGGCTCCGTAGTGTTGAGAATCTCAAGCAAAGATACCAATTGTTGCTGAAAATAAGAACAAAATAGAATTAACTGATCAAATTATTTGACAAAACATGTAAAGTTGAAATATGAAGCCAAAATTAGACTCACCTTGAAACGGGTACCTATAGATGAAAATTTTGATTGTTTGGAATCGTCAGACGCTGGTGGGAACAAACTTGCTACAAAGGAACAGCTAGAAGAATTTAACAATGCTTGATGCTCGGCAATAACATAATCTTTGTTCTTATCCAGGAAAAGTTCTGTCTGATAAGTGACCTGGAACAATACCCCAATGGTTGTCAGACCATATCACTATGCAACAATTACTGAAATTTCTTGTACATTTTTTTCACAATCATGTGAATCAATGAAAGCAATGGCTGCTCACATCACCAGCATAGTGACAAATAGTGAAGTCACTACGAGCTAATTTTGGCTTGGCAAAGCGCTTGTGGTTTTTGAATGTTTGGTATAGCTTCTGTGCAAAAGTTTCATGCGTTGATCTTGGAAACATGCTGCACGGCAAAAGTCTTATTTCAGCTAAATTGCTCAAAATCAAAACCAAATTTGAGAAAGTAAACTAAAAGCAAAGGAAATAATGGGCATAAATCTTTGGTTGTAGCATAAAAGAAAGGATTCAGAATCAGTAGTTTAGTTTCCCTACTCACCAAGCTTCATCTAGTAGAGCAATAATACCTCCAGGTTTCTGAAGAAAAAGAAAAACACAGAATGGGCAATCATGAGAGGAGATCACAATTATTGACTGTAAGAAAAAGCTGGCAACAAGACAAGTATATCGCGTAGAGAAATTTCCAAGAGAAGAAGATGGGATGGCTTGGTCGCTTTAGGAATCGTAAAACTTTTATGATTAAGCTAACGGCTGAATTGAACATTTAGCACAAAACATACTGAAAGGTATAATCAAAAGAGACCTTTTCTATTAGGTCCAAGATATCTTGATTGTCTACAAACTCTATATAGCTCCAGTTTATCTCCTCCTTCTTATATTCCTCTTGCTCCATTTTAAAGACATGCTGCACGGAGAGAAGTTACACAGTTCGTAACCAAGGGATCCAGGATGTAGAAAATGCCAAAAATAGAAATGTGAAAGAGCTTCTTCTAATCAAACCTGATTAAAATGTTGTTGAAGTTTTTCATTGGTCAAATTGATGCAAAACTGCTCGAAACTACAATAAAACTTGCGTTAAATATTAGGCCGAACAACAAGAAACAGCCATGGATAATTTTTGAAAAGGAAAGTTTACCAGTTGCGTAGTCTGTTTAACCATATAGATATACATATGTATCTATTATACTTAACAGTACTCTCCTTACAGAGCAAAGTTAATCTAATAACCTCACATGCTCGTAATTTGATAAGCACTAAAAATCTCTACCGTCCAGGTTAGAAACAAGTACTAGCTTGACTATGAAACTGATCAGACCATATATTATGGTGAGGTATCAGTTTTAGATCTACCCAATAAAATAAACCCATCTAACCAATTATGAAAACAACAAGCATACCACTTAAGCACCTGTTTGTCTTAAAACTCTCGAATCCATATATATCAAGAACACCAATCAAGTACTTCGAGTGAGGATCTTGACCAATTGAGCTATTTATCTTGTCAACAAGCCTGCAAAGATCATAAAGCATCACTATAAAACAATCAAAGCACCTTCGAAGCTTACTTTTATAAAGAGGGAAAGCAGTTAGTGAACATGTTCATCAGCTTAGACTCGAGGAACCCACCAGTCAAACAATCTCGAGTACATGACTTTAGCCAAAGCATCTCTACTAAGAGTAGCTGCTTCCGGATCAAGAGTTTTTGTGATGGTTTCATCACGAGTTACCATGATACGTTTGCATAGAGAATCCTCAAGTGCCTTTTCATCGCAGCTGAAAATGAAGATGTTATGAATAAGACCTACTTCAGTCAACAAATAGAAGAAAACAAAACAAAACCAACTTTTTCTCGCTCTATTAATTGAGGTAATTACCTGAGAAGCTCAGCGGCAGTTTTCAGATGAAACAATGATTTATCATCTTTGGGAATCGATGAATCAATCTCTGTTCCTTTAGCAAACTCAACATTCCCGAGATGGAGGATTGCCGCTACAACGCTGAAAATGGCATCCTGAAATAAGATATCAGTATAGTGTAATATCTGTTTGCAGAGACAATATTGCAGCTTTGGTTAAAATATGACTGATGGAGTTCTGTGATGACTACCTGCTCCTCAGTACTGATCCCAACTACGTCCATAGCTCGTCTTGTGGCATGATATTCCTCCGCATCATTTATACTATCCAGCTGTAGACATTTAGATTGATTGAGATAGTGGTAGTTCTTTGGTTCTTCCAGCTTGAATTTCTTCACATCCTGATGATAGGAAAGGTCATTTAAAAAAAAAAGGTTGCGCATTAGTACGCTAAACAAGGTTGAGATACCGTGGCATATATCAGCAAGGTATTCGGTGTTACATACTCCTATGTGAATCACAAAACTTACTTCTTTTGGAGCAGCACAAAGCATGTAGAAACAGTGATAGTTTCTTTCAGGATCAGAGACCTGACAAACACGTGATCTTTCCAACAAATAAGTTCTTATAGCAGCTCCTGATATCCTTCCCTTTTCGTCAAACTGAATCTCCACGAACTTACCAAAACGACTATAAAGCACACAAATAAACAAGTTAAACAAACACTCAGACCGGAAGTGGTAAGGCTCAAATGCTTTTAAAAAAACTCAATAATATAGATGAAAGAATGCGATAGAGATATCAGGAATCTTTGTTACCTGGAATTATTGTTTCTGACAGTTTTAGCATTTCCGAATGCTTCTAAAACAGGATTTGACTGAAAAAAGAAACAAAGTAAGAAACTTATGAGAAACTTTTTAAAGAAGAAAAAGTGGAGAACAGCATCATTTTCCATAAGGAACAGAGCATATGCTACTGACTACATAGTTTGCCTACATGTGGGTAATTATTAGCATTACTTTTCTGAAGTTTCAGTGATATGTTCATTTTCAGTTGCTTATGAAAAGAAAATTCAGCTGAAAAGAAAATAGGAATTGCGCCCAAACCAAGCCCACAAAAACCCTTGAGTGGAACTCACTACAACATCTAGCTTAATGGTTTGAGTGCTTTGTTCCAATCCTATCTGAAGTGTGATATTTTAATATTCACATCCTTCTCAGCTATCCTATGAAGTTTTAGTGATTTGTTTACTCTTCTAGAAACAGAATATGACTGAGCAAAAATATATATGATGCTTTTTTTCACCTCCAACACTTTCTGTTCAACACTCCTTCCCTCAGCAGCAGCTCTCCCTCCCATGTAAGCCAGATATCTCATAAGCAACTTTGTGCTTTCAGTTTTACCAGCACCACTTTCTCCACTAACCAGAATAGATTGACTTACTCCGTCATTAACCATCTGTCTGCATTAGAACGAGATGAGAAAGCAGGCAATTTTAGATATAATGATAACAACAACAAAACTAAAGTTCAAATTTTTTTATCAGTGTGTAAGAATTACCTATATGCAGCATCTGCAACGGCAAATGGATGTGGACTCAGTTCCCCTAAAGCAGCTCCTTTATACTGAGCCATCATATGGGTACTATAGAGATGGGGAAGTCTTCTAAACGGATTAACAGCAATCAGTATGCTTCCTGTATAAGTCTGGAAGTAAAGGAAAGCTTAGTCTAAACATATCTAGAATGCATCTATGCTTAAAATTAATAGTAACTACTTACGTAAATCTCATTTATATCATATCTTGAATGTAAATTCTGTAGAACTCCTGGTTCATGCAAATAAGCAAGTCTTGTCATATCGTCAACTCCAGATGCCGGCGCTTCCACATCTTTAGGATAAGCATTAGAGGCTTTTGTAACAACCTGAATTATTTTTAAAATAAGCATAAAGAAAAACTTCATTTGTGAAAAGAAATTCTTGTGCTTCTAATTTACACGAGAAGCACACATACATGTTTCCCTGAAGTGCACAGAACTTTGATCTCTTCACCATTAACCTCTACAACTTCACCATCAATCCATGCTTCATCAGGGTCCTCCACCCACACAACCGACCCGATTGAAGGATTGAAATTACCAGCCTGTAGGAACAACAAATGATATCAAAGGGTTACTATTCATTTAGGAATTGTGAGCAAGAACTGCTAATTCATTTCACTACTTTCACGGTTCAATTCCGCGGAGTACTCATTGTGGTCATGGGGACTAAACAGAGCATTGCAATCCTTTTGAGTCTCACCCTATATGTCTAACAAATATCAAATCACATTGCAGCTGCGTTTACATAAAATATTGCCAAAAGGATCAAGAATTTGAAGGGAGAAGAACCAAAATCAAAGCTTCAGTTTACTCCTTTAAGTTGAGAAAAATGAGGCCGAAACAGTAAATAAATAAACAAAAGGTAGTTTGTGGCAATATAGTAGAATCAAGCAAGTTCCTCTCAGCTGGAAAAAATGAAGTAAAATTGCTTTTTGAGCTCTCACTAGCTCCATTATAGCAATGACAACTGCTTTAACAGCTACATTTTGATTTAAAGCTATAAACCCGATCATGAATATGATTTACAAAAAAGTAGTTGATCAAAACCGTAAATGGATTCAAAGTATTCTGGCAATGAACATTGCAGCTGATGAAATGAAGATTCAAACAAGATTTAGACCAAATGTCAAACTCAAAACAAACAAGTCCTAATTGAAGTCAAATCTTAAAAATCCTACAAGACAATCATCAACAGAAGAAGACTCCAAGTCAGCACAAAACCCATGATCTAGTAATTAGATGCTCTTATCAGCTGATGAAATGAAGACTCCAAGTCAAACTTCACAAAACCACCCAATTACAAATTTCCCCCAAATTAAACGAGATTGAATCAAAATGAAGCAATCTTACCATTTCGTTTCGTAGATCAGAGGCTTCAGATATGGATATTGGATCTAGATTGAATCAAACAATGAACTTCAGAAATCTACAATATAAGAATATAAACACCACCGACCGAAAAAAACTTCAAGATACTGAGATTTGGTGGAGAAGATGAATCAAAAAAATCAAAAAGGAAAAAAGTGCAAATCTAAACGCGTTTCTAAAAAATTTCCCCCCGAATATTTTTCGAGTATGAAATTTTTTTGTCTATGCTTTAATTTTTTTTCTTTTCGTGCCTCCCTCCTCTCTTCCACTTTCTCTGGGATTTGGTCTGAGTTTTAATTACTTAGCAGCATAAGCTTTCAATCTTAATTACAAATAGTACTATTAAACATTAATTAACACATTTTATTCCCAAATTACCCTCGTGATCTTACTGGACTAGGTTTTCACATTTCGGACACGCTAACCGAATTTTTGTCCGTACGCAAAATATATGTGTCCAAAATATTCAAGACTTAAATCTAGGACAACTAAAAAATATGTATTAAACCAATCAATTTTAGTATCAAAAACAAATTACAGTATTACGTAAAGACTTTTGTTTTTCAACGCAATCAAACAAAATTATTTACTGATCGGAAAAGTTTGTTAAAGATTGTTTTCATTTTTTATTTTGAAAAACAAAAATCCTATTTTATTTTTATTCTAAATTTTTATTGGTTTAATTTTAATCTTTTACAAAGATTTTTTGCTTTCTAAAACAGAAAAACGAAAGATATTCCAATACCATAATTCTCTTTGATTTAATCAATTTCTTATTTTATTTATTTTATTTTTTTGAAATATTTTATTTTATATTATCAATTTCTTAATTTTCAAGGATAAGATATAGATAATTAAAAATGTTAACATAACTAATACACCAACTTTTACCAGAAAATCATATGTTAATCATCAATCATATAAATACCAACCCATAAATCCATATTTTTTCTTTTCTTTTTTTTGGCTGCATGTGTTTAGTTTGCAAAGACAGGATACTAGTGATTTTAATTTAACAACTAAACTAATATATTGAAATTAAACCATATAGAAGAATGAATATAATTTACTTATACCAATTTTCATATATATTGGTAAATTTTGTGGTTGTAAAAAGAAAATATATGTAAGTGTGTGTGTATAATATATTAATCTATGTATGCTTATGTTTTGTGATTTTTCTTTTTTGCGATGAGAGTTTTTGTGAGGATTATTTTTATATTATTACCTGTTCACATGAACATGTACACATAAAGTAAAGTACGACGGTGTCACAAACGAGAATCTGCTTATAATTTCTCTTGGAACACATTATTTTATTTCTTCTTAATTTATTATACAAATTATAGTAGTTTATAACAAAAACACAAAAGCGACTTTAATTCATTTTTACATTTAGAGAAAACAAAACACACATTATTTCACGACCAAAAAAAAAAAACAGACACATTATTAATGACTTGGAAAGTTGAGACGTCAAAAGACAAAGAAAATTACGGTCATGCCCCGAAGAACGCTGCAAGGTTTGGATCAGTACGAAATGGAAGTGTGGTTCGAGCTCCTAAACCTCTGCAACAGCAAGCAGCCTACAAATCCCAAACGCAAATATCAAAATCGCGCGATTTGAAAATAGCGTCTGGACAAAACAAAAGCAAAACATACAACTCGAGATGCAAAAATCAACATTTCCTCTGAAGCCATCTGTGTGCACAAACCTATGAGACAGTTAACAAAACAAGTAAAAATTGAAGTTGGTTAGAATCGGTTTAAATCAACAATTGGTTAACTACGGTTTACTGGTGTTTAATGAAGCGTATTATTTACCATAGAGCACAGCTCCAGTAAACGCATCTCCTGCACCAGTTGTATCCATAAGCTCCGATGAAGGTATTTTCTCAGCTGTTACTATAACTAATCTCCCTGCAACATTCTCTGTCAGTCTAGTCACTGTCTGAAAATGGTAAGAGATATGAAAAAGATTATTCTATAAAACAAATAATGGAACTTTTGAGAGAAATTATGTATCTGAAAACGTTTTATACCGACGAATTGCAGACCGGTAAGGGACTTGTAAAGTCAGAGCTTTGTTTCAGAGATTCATGTAATTCATCTATGTCTGTCACTTCTTCTGACCCTGAAATCTCTGTGGTCACATTAAGTGATGTTAGAATGCTCATAAATTTGTGAATGGTATACTGACCAACTATAAGGCTAGTAGCTAGTTTAGTTTCTTATACTCAATTATGCATAAGCCTTATGTTCTTCATTATCTAGTTTTGTAAGTTTGAGTACAAAACCAATGAACATGAAACAATAGACAACTATACCAACAATGGCCATTTATATGGTGACCATGAGTGATTTTAAGCAAGACCTATGATCATAGGATAGTCACAAGTAAGGGAAATCGAGAAGAACTCACCATTGGAACATCTCTCCAGCATCATACAACCTTTTTCTCCCAAAGTCATGATCACAAATTTTAGCTTTGGTAATTTAATGAGCATAGAGAGAAGTGCACTTGGGGTTGATGGTAACTCAGTCCAATCCTACTTATGTCCAATCAAATAAGTCCAACTTTTAAGATTATAGACACCAATGGAGATGAAAAATAGGTTCATTTTCAACCACATAAACCAATTTATAATAACAAACAATTAGACATGCTAATTGATTTCTCACATCATCGAAGAATCATCAGTATTTCCACATTTTTGTTGCTTCTGTATGCCAATTTGCCTTTACATGGTTCTCTAATATTTACATCACAACCTATGACCAATTGCTCCAACGGTTTACATAAATCTTCCAAGAACACACTCACCTGAGGGAAGTTAGTAGAGCAAATAGCATAATCAGCCAAGTTAAGGAGCTCATTTAAGCCTTCTCTTCTTTTCTCTGCATTAATTAAGATGGAAATATTCTTGCTACGTGCCTGCACAACAACAAATCTCTTACTACAAGTTTTCAGGAAAATTCTTACTACAAGAAGTAGAAGATTGTCACCATTTGTGCAAGAAGAAATTCGGCTTCACGAGACCTTCCATTTACATATAGAATCCTTACTCTATCAAGAACAGCTAAAAGAAGAGACTCTGTAAGGTCATCTGGGAGCAAAGGAGGATATCCAGGAGAGAAAATACATGTACGAGTATGCCTAGAAACAAATGGAAACTTCAATCTTTGTTATTTCTTTCTTCTAGCTATATCACATTGTATGATCAAGCTCTTAAATTAGATCACAGAGAGACAACATAACAGAAGACAGTTTTACTCACGTTTGGTTATCTACAATGACGTAATTAAAATGTGAAGCTCCATCTTTAGCAGTCTGAGACGATGGAAAGAGAGAAAGGGTTTACTTTTTATCTATGTTGACTGATATTCCATCACCATTAATTGAAGAATCTTACCACACAAAATGAAGTATCCACGCCACTAGATTCGAGTTCTTTTAGCATCCAATGTCCTTGAGAATCATCAGCAACCTAACAAATCATATTCGACATTCCTTGTAAAAAGTTGAAAACAAACAAAACTA
>OVAX01003980.1:0-10747 GCA_900406405.1 Lepidium africanum | reverse complement strand
CAATTGACAAAAAAAAAAAAAAAAAAAAGAGAGTATTCTTTATTACCTTTGACATGACTCAAAATGAAAGACATGAGAATACAAGAAACCAAAAAAAGATTGGCAGATCTCATGACTCTTATTGTGGTGAATATTATTGTGCGCCCCTCTTTTCTGTCAATTAAAAATCTTAATGTGTATATATATATACACATAAACAAGCGCGATTTGGAAAGTATATGTAGTCACTCAAATTAAATGGGTGTATATATTTAATAAGTTTTAGAAGGTAATCTCTAATGTCTTATTTGAAGATAATTGTTAGTCAAATATTCTTCATTCATAACGCTTCTGAAGATTAATTGATATTCTAAATATAAAAGGTTCTCAAAAACGTTCATGCACATAAAGAGGCTGCATCAAACATTTGGATTCATCCGACTGCTTCGTATACTAGAATCCTAAGATACGTTGCAAGTAGTTCCTCTAAAATTCAGAAGATGAGAGATGATAACATTTGGATCGTATATGAATTGACAATTTGCCATGTGTAAAAACCACCGTCTTAATTTTTGGAAAAGCAACGTCGGTGTGGTATAGAGATGTGCATATATATAGGATCTTATCCTAACTTCGTATAAGCCTAAAGTGGATCCACGTGGATCTCTTTTATCACCAATGCGTTTCCTGTTTTTCTACATTATTACTGCTTTGCAATGAATTGACTTTCCTTCGATACTGGAGAATGAATGACTTTCTGAAATGTCTCTGCATGCATAACGTACGATTCCATAATATCATCAATAACAAACCGGTTTTTAGTGGAAACTCATATCTAAGTTCTGTCTTCAGTCTATTGCTAGAAGAGTAACAAGGACTCATGAGTCTCATGATGACTTACCTCTATTCTGTCTCGTAACAGAATATTGTATCAATCAAAAACATGCCTTGAGCCAGTGAATATATACAAAGTAGAATTAGCAACCACCTAATAATATTTTCTTCTGATACATACAAAGTAGAATTAACAGCCAGTGAATTACAGCCATCTAATAATTTTTTCTTCTCATTTGCAAAAATCTAAATAATTTTTTTTTTTTTAATATTGACCAAATTCTAAATAATTGTATGAATTAACATCCTATTCTCCCTGAACGATAAAGAAAAAAAATTAGGCATTGATGTACTTCACTATAATCTATTCCAAACAGAGAAATTCGTCTCAGATACATATGAAACACACATTTTCTACAGATTTCAGACAAACTTTCACCATCAAGAATAAATCCGTCGAGAATCCATTGAGCGGGATTTTAATAAAGAAAACCAAACTTTTAGTTTTTTTAAGTATTGTGACATTCTTCATTACAAATTTCTCAGCATCTAAGAAGATTCAAAAATTCAAATCTCAAATAAAACAGTTACCTTTATTTATATTAATTATGCATATTTAAATTTTGTTTGTAGCGCAAACTAGCAAGGAAAATTACATCGGCATAAATGTTCGCTGCCAAAGTCATCACACTCGCAAGTAGTAGGCTTGTTGGTCGCACCTCCTTTCTTAACAAAGTCCGCAATGCATGTCTTGCTTCCATTGCCTCCGCATCCCCCGACAAATATATCCTTCCGACCGCATTGGTTTGCCATTGGATTCACTCTAGCTTCCACTTCTATTGTTTTGTATCAACCACACACTAGTAAACTTCAAAGATCTTACTTATTCATTATGCAAAAGATTATCAATTCAACTAAAAGTTTAAAAGATCTCATGAGTTATATCAATAATGCAACAAGAACAGGATTAGAACATGACGAAATCGCATTGTTATGGAAACAACATATTTCGCAGTTGCAAAAGCGTTTTTATAAGCAACCAATTAAACAAGAAAGAGAATAGATATTACCTTGTACATTGCTGAAAACGAAAGACATAAGAACACAAGAAACCAAGAACAAAGTAGAAGATCTCATGATTCTTGTTGTGTGAATTTTGTTTTATTCCCTCTTTTCTGCCTATCAAAGTTATATTTTTCTGTATCCCTATTTATATTGGTTTTGGAATATATTACAAGTTAATAGTTTTATGCGTATGTGTGTGTGTATATATATATATATACATTTAATACTATTAATTGGGAATCATTATTTAAAAGAAAATAATATCAAATTTGTAATAACAACAAAAATGTTATTGGTAAAAAATCATTCAAAAAACAAAACAAAACAAAAATCATTAATGGTAAGAATGGCTTGTTTAATTAAAAAAAAAATTCCCAAAATTTTTAAAAAGTCAGTCACAAATCACAATTTATAATCTTTAGTTAATTATGGAAGGTAATCTTCAATTTAGTTTTAGAAAGAGAAAATTTTGGTCAAATTGTATATGATTCATATCAAATCGCTTGTGATTGATTACTGGATCAGTTGATGTACAAACTTACAGGTTTGTGATTAACACCTATATCAAATCGCTTGGGATTGATTACTGGGTCAGTTGGAAAACTTACAGGTTTGTAACTAACACCTATATATATCAAAGCGCTTGCTATTTAATCGCTGAAAAAAAAATGATATGAATGTTCTTAGGTACCCAACATATGAAATTGGTTCTAACGTGAACTAATAATTTGTACCAGATTAATAATCAGGGATGTAATTAAGACCATTAAGGGGTATTAACCGGTTTCTTCGATATAATCAGATGTCAACTCATTTACTTAAGCCACATTAAAATTGATTTCTTGTAAAATGACCCCCCAATTTTAGAATTCCCCACCCCACCCAAAAAAACTCTTCAAGATGTCTATACATCACAAACCTCAGAGGCAAAATGTTCTCATTTTGGTAGCCTATCTTTCACTCTCACTCTCGCTCTCTAAACTTGTTTACCACTAAAGGGCAAAGAAGGTGAAGATTCTCCACTGATTCTGCTTGGAGCAGGAGTATTCCTCCGCGACTGACGTTTGGTGGGGACAATGGTGGCTTCGTCCTCATAGTTCCCAAGCTTGTCATCAATGTCATCATCGTCTTCATCGCCTTTGAACACCGGATGAATGTAAGCAGTCCGCAAGTAGCCTTTAAGGTTCAGGTTCGGTTCCCTTGCGTTTTCCAATGTATCTTTCATCATAGCTTCCTGTAAAATTACAAACAATACAAAAATGATACAAAACTTGGTAGGATCGGGGCTACAAAAAGTGAAATGAAGCAACAACAAACCTGTAAAGGGTATCTGACGAAGGCTGGCTCATAACGACCTTTGCAGAAGTGGTTAAAACCGATGGTAAGCACAGGCAGAGCAATGAGAAACGGTGCAGCTAATGCAGCGTGCTTCGTTCCCAATAGACCCATTAGAAGCAACTGTGATATTATCAATGCCGCTATGACTCGTCCATGAACATCTGGCCAAAATGCTGCAGCACTCTCGTATTCTTGATTATACACGTTAATGATCTGTCAGAAACAAAAAAGTTGTTCAAGATTTTTTCACCCGATTCGACTCTATTGAGGGAAGCAGGAAAGAAACTTACTTGATGGCGATACACAGTGTAAGAGAGGGCGAAGAAGATCAAGATAAAAGGAAGAAGCATTGGTGTCACAGGAGCGTAGACAAGACCAAGAAGGAAGTAGAGCTGTATCCGAGGCTCACCGGTGTTGAAACCAATGCTTCCAGGGTCCATTGCTTCCTCTCTATCTTTCTCAGTCTTAACCAAGAAGGCGTTTTTGAGATGGAACATAATCAGAGGTTTCAACATTAAAATCTCTCCTGCAACTCCTGCCCAACCGTCAACCATTATATATGTGATGAAGAAAGTTGCTTTCATCGGTATAGCCACACCAATGGTTTTGGGGATTTGGTTAGGGGATTGATTGAGGAAAGAGTTGAGCTGTTCAAACGCAGCTCCAGTAATAACGCTTGCAAGAAAGACATTCACTACGTTGAATATGTAATATCGAGATGCTGCTCGTCTCTCTAAAGATGAGATTGATGTGAAGCCTTCAAATTTGGACATAATCATCAGAATTGATGGCAGAAAGGCGAGAAAAAGCTTCAATGCAATGCCTGGTAGAAAACCTTGTATCACTGATTTCATGAATTTACTGCATTAAAACAAAAGCAGTCAGTCCAAGGTTGGTAAAGTTTTCACTTTACTAGATGTCAAGAAGAGAGAATGTGAAGAAGAAACTCACTCTTCTACAATAACCTTCAAGAACGGAGCAGCTTTCTCAATCCCTTCAATGGTAGCAAGAGATTGTACAAACGCAATGGGGATTATGAAGAAAAAGGTTAGGAAGAAGAAGGCAACATGCATGATCAACCTCCTTACTGTCAGAGAAACATATGGAATAGCAAGATTTGACCAAAACACATCACGTGGTTCTGGAGCCCATTCAGTCAGCCACTGGGTTGGGTTTCGAGTCTGTTGGGTCTGAGCACAAACAGCAGCAGCCCATCGGGTTTTAAAGGAGACAAACGCTGCTGGCATTATGGCTTTGGGATCCTTCACTACTTCCTCCCTTTCTTTACCAATCTCTTTTGATATTTTGTCAATTTCAGCAATGTAATGGTCAATTGCATCGACCTTTTGTCCCCATAGCCCAAGAAACCCAAGCTGGTTGGTAGTGCAAAGTATGAAAAGCGTTAATTAAACAGAATAGAACAGAAAAAAAATCAAGATTTAGTATTTTAACTGAATTTACCTTCACCATAATCCTCTGAGCCGAATTATTCCTAGAGTACTTGAGCTGGTAGTAATCAAGCCAATTCTGCATCTTTTTCTTTTTCTTTACCAAGTCGGCAAGCTTGTTTGCATTGCATACAACCTACAATTGTATTCAGACGAAATTAGCAAAAGTAAGACCCCACGGAGCGTATCATATCTCACAAAGTTTGTGTTGTTCTAACTTCTCAAGTAGATGGTAATTCAAAGAAACTTAATGCCTTCAAATTACAAGCTTCTCAGGAACTTACCTGATGTGTTAGGTAGTTATCAGGATGATTGACCATGAAGAAATGCTCCACCAGTTCACTTACAGATTCATCTGCGTCTGGAGGTACATTCCTAACAAGAACCTATAACCAATCCCAACATTTAGATTGCTGGAGACAACTTCACATTTCAATCAGTGTTTAAAGTACAACCCAAGGGAAAGAAAAGAGTCTTACAGTGAATTGGTCAGGTCGACGAGCTTCGGATGCAACAAACTGGAGTCTCATGTTAGCAATTGTCTCGTATTCTTTCATCAACACATAGCAAGTCCAGATGGTGAAGGCATATGCCATTACTATATGACTCCAAAACCTAGAAAAACAAAAGAAAAATCAAGACATTGTAGCACAAAACTTTACCTGACAAACACATCATGGACATATAAATGACTCGAGATGGTAAGATCTAATGCACCTCATTGAATACTCAGGAATATTTGAAATAGATAGTTTGTCAATGTCGCTCGAAGTTACATTCCTTAGATGCTTAGCCAATTCCAATGTGTTGTTCGTCCAGTTAACTGGCACTAGAACTGCCCAAGCAACCAATGCTATTGGAGCGAAGATCTTAAGTCTGCACATATAACGATATAAAGAAAACAAACTGAGATCACTTATAAACCACTTAAGAGAGAGGAATATAGTACAGCCCTTGATAGTAATCTAATTTTTTACTCCTTCCAAAAATGGCATATAAGAACCTTTCACCAAAAGACCTGCAAAGTTCAAAAGTTTACCCCAGCCAGTAAATCCGGAGATACACAACTGAATCCAAACCGGCATGATTGATCAGCTCAGGCTCAGGCATCTTAAGAGCCTCTGGCATCCAATTCAAGAACTTGACATAAGACCTGAAGTCCAGGTTCACAAAGCGTTGCATAAAGGCGCCACCACGCGAAGGGCTGCTTCTTATCCCCTTGAGGTACCATTTTGAGAAGTAAACTCTGTCATTGAACGGCTGGAGCCTCAAAACCGCAAAGATTACGAAGAAGACAACGGCACTGAGAATGTTTATCCCAGCTGATACGCCAATGTCCTGTAGTGTCGCCATCTCTTATATCTAACAATTCAACCTGTAAATTCACAACGTAGCAGCAAAGTTTTGGTAAAATTTCTTTACAACATGAAAAGTAAGTACAGAAGCTATAAGAAGATTGTCAAAGCTTAAGAACTAAATGAAAATCTATTAGCAAACCACAATCTTGGGAAACTTCACAAACGGACTGCATCAAATTCGGCAGAACATGAAAACCCCAGAATTGACAGCCTTTAAGAACAAACCCCCAAAGCCAAAACACCAAATTCCAAAAACAATTCGAATCTTTTACAGTAACACTGAAAAGTACCATGAAACAACTCAGGGCATAACAAAAGTTTGCTTTTTCTTAGCTATCCCCAAATTTTACTCCATTAAGAGACGTAATTAATTTCATAATCAGAAAAGAGAAAGCAAGTGCAGAAATTTAAAAGAAAAAGAAAGAGAAGGAATTAGGGAGAAACCCTGAAGAAGAGGAGTGGAATAAGCCAGTGTTGGGATCACTTCGAGATTCATCCAAAGCTAAGAACTTTTTTTGTTTTTATGTCTCTAATCCTCGTCACTGATTTACTAACACGCAAACGCAAACCCAAAACCTCCTAAAAAAAGTACAAAAAATTACAAACCTGTGAAATGAAAAAAAATTTCCTTTAGAGGATAATATTATTAGTATTATAATAGTTGTTAGAACTGTTTGTGATAATGCTGATATTGTAACTGATAAGAGAAGCAGTTACGGAGGAGATTAGAAAACGTAGCGAGACAGAAGAAGAAGACGACCAGAATTTTTTTTTTTTTTGTTATAACGCTGATTGGCTTTCCCAAAGTTTTTTTTAATCATTTTTTCTAATAATTAAAAACGTTTAATTCCAAGTTTATTGTCAGGGGTACGTACGTTGGTTCACCTAAAACATATGATGAGTCGGCTGATTAAATAATTTGGGAAGAATCAATTTAGTAATTTCGAATCTTCCTTTTATTTTAGCTTTAGATCTATTGTGATCTTGACGCTTACCGACACCATTTTCTTTTTGTGTTTTTAAGTAGGACTACTAATTGTAGTAAGTGTGGTTATTCCTTAATTAATCACCAAATTGTTGAGATTCTTCATTTAGTTCTTTTTAATCTAGGTAATGAAGCAACAGCTTTACCGATGCCTATCGTAAGCATCCTTGTTAAGAGTCTTTTCATTACCCTTAATGATCTTCCACAACTTTACGTAACAAAACGTCTGTTATCATCATCTCTAAAAGACTGAAACGAAAAAGAAAAAAACAGAAGAGACATAACAGTTAAGCATTGCCCCACAGTCCCAGTCATGAATTAGATCCATAAGTTCTTGAGCTTTGTTCATAGAAAGATATAAGCATAAGAGTTATTGTTGTGTCCTTTTGTAGCTGTTGAATGAGAATTTATTTATTGAACTATAGCGCTATTTATTAGTTTCTGAAATCGTAACGGCTAGTTGAACATGGACTTTGTAACGATTAGACAAATTTTGCAATATTTTTATCACGCGCTAACTTAAACGATTGTGTTGCACGTACCAAAAGTCTGGTAATTTCATGCGGGCCACATGTTAACTCACAAGCACACACGATTGGTGTGCTTCTTGAAGCAAATTAACTTAAATAAGTAGTAATTAATTTGTCATGATGTGTAAATTTTATATGTTTTTCTATGTTTAAGGTTATTGCACATAGATTAAAAGATATTAATTTTTATTTTTCTTTGATTTAATAGTATTATTTTTGATATAATTAATGATTATTCAACCAATTAAAAATCAATCTGCAAAATACAAATGATCAAAACCTAAAAAAATTACATTTAATTTTATATTAAAAATTGAAAACATCAATTGGAGTAATAGTAATTATCGTACAAGCATCGGTGCTGCTCTCATACTCCACTAAATAATATTAATAATTAAATGGGGTCAATTTTATGAAAAGAAAAAGGAAGAGAGTTTGTTGAATGATTAAACTTTTGGAAATTCGATTTTTTATAAATTTATACGTTCACCTGACTAGTGGCCACGACCATGTCAATTATACGTTCATGGATATATTGATTTCGAATTTGGAGGCCCACTAATATGCCTGTAAAGACCAAATTGATTCGATATCAAAAAGACAGAAATTGATATGTGAAGATTCGTGTATTACAAGTAAGTATACGCCACGATAGTCAATGCTCGATGTTTGTTAAAAAATTTCGATCTAAACCTCACAAAAGATGCTCGATATCGTTGTCGGATAATTCGAAGCTCTAATCCGAATTTGTCCGAAAGGAAAAGTTTCATGCCGCTTCAGTCAGGCTTTCTGGACTTGAGAAATGTTAAGGGACTGAGTAATTGGGGCCGAACTAGTTTAAGGCCCTATTTTAAATAGCCCAAAGCTGTGGTAAAAACTAAACAAACTTTCATATCTTTTGAAGCCATTGTTCGATACACATTTTTTTTTTTGGTATGAAGTTCGATACACTTTCCATAGTATCATTTTAATTTCCTTTTCAATGACTTTGGCATGTCAAAAGTTGAATTTGGTTTTGTGTTGTGTCTTGTTAAGCTTTATGTCACATTCACTCTTTAAGTGATTAGTTGTAATTTTGTCTAGACATAAACCTAATTTTTTTTTCACCTACTCTTATAATTGGATCACCAAGGATCGATCCATAACCAAAGTTCATATTCTAAAATTTTTCTTTTTCATTTTCTTTGCATAGGAAAGAAATCGAACTCTAGTATCTAAAAAAAATTAAAGTGGCAATTACCACTGGACCAAACGTCCTCAGCGACGTAAACCTAATTATAAAAAAGAAAAACACTTTTTTTATGATATATCTTAAAACTGGATATTTTCTTCAAATTCAAGTATTCAAAAGAACATTAATAATAAAAGAGATTCTATTTCTATCTATATGTTGGTGTTAGGATTTAATTAGTTTATAGAAAGTTCCAATCACAAGTTTTCCTTCACAAACATCTATGATTTTTGATGCATCAACAAACAAACAAACAATAAAAAATCGTTAAGATGTTACATATGAATTGAATATATTTTAATATGTGTAATTGATTGACATGATTAGCTCAACTGCTTTAACTTCATTTCTACATGTGTGATTTATGACTTATATGACCTAACATAAGTTGAGATTTTCATGAAAATTGATGCATAAATATAGTTACAACGGTACACTTTGTGTAATCTTTATATGATTGCTAGATTATTTAATTATATTAACGTTGAAAGAATCGAAGACAAGATCACGGGATTTCGTTCCATGGGATAAAGTCTCACTTTAAAGACATCAAACAAGCAATCTTGATTCTTCCAAATATCACACTAATTCATGTTATTTCTTTTCTTTTTCAGTTTACCAATAAAATACAAAAGACAATAATTTTTGCTTTTAGTGTTTTATATATATATATATATATATATATATATATATATATATATATTTGTTATAAAAATAAAAAAAAAGAGGAGTAAAAACTACTAAATGTGTGACAAAATAACATAAAGCTACACAAAATACATAAAAGTAATTTTAATGTTTTACAGTGTTCCAAGTATCATATCTATTGGTAAGACCGTAAAAGACAAATTATCTGATTCTATCCAAATTCAAAACTCGCTTCAAATTTTCTATGATAAAACACATATATAAGGGTTAATTTACTCAATAACTATTTAATGGTCATTAATTAAGTAAGTAACCATAAGAAGAAAAAAAATCAATATATAATTATTTCAGTTACAGTGAAAACAATTTTAATCTTAAGAATAAGAATGGTTCTACAGTAGATAAAAGTGCAACTATATTATAATACTAATATTACTATATATACTTTTTTTTTTTGAAATGTGAAAATTATAAATCAACAAACAAAGAATTTATACACATGCATGATAAAGAGAATCTTGAAACAAAATAAGGAAATTATAGGATTCTAACTTAAAACTATCTTTGAAAAAGGATTTAAAGCGTATGAGGATGTACATAGTGTAAAGAGCAAATCCGATCAATGAATTTGCTTGTCAATAGCCTTAGCAACAACCACAACCGAAGTTCAAGGCTTGCCATGAATCTTAGAATTTCGCTCTCGCCAAATATGGTCAAAGAAACAGAGGATTGTTCTTCTATTCAGAAACAGAGCATTGTTCTTCTTGATTCAAAAACAGAGTATGGTTTTCAAGAGATTATAAGAACTTCCCTTCTTATCGATTTAGCAAACCTTACACAAAAACTAAATCTGTTCTCTCTTGTAATCTTTTAAACAACTTCTATGGATCTTATATAAGTTTAGACATCTCCTAAACATATAGCAATTTTCTTTTATCCTTAAACAAACTACCCTTTATTTAAAGATAATTTCCATTTCTTATTTTGGAATTCATCCAACATTCACCCCCTTAATTTCAAAATGAATCTCGGATTACTTTATCTCTTCAACACCAATCAAGCTTCTCATTTCACTGAACTTGATCCTCCCCAATGGTTTTGTAAGCATATCTGCCTTTTGCTCAACTCCAGGAACGTGATTGACTTCGATCATCTGGTTCTCTACACATTCACGTATAAAATGATACTTGCCAAGAATGTGTTTACTTCTTTTATGAAACACTGGATTCTTGGTTAACGCAATAGCTGACTTGTTGTCGATATTAAGGATTACCTTCTCTTTGTCTCTTCCTAAGATCTCACTTAGTAACTCACCAAGCCATATAGCTTGC
>OVAX01003979.1:0-15905 GCA_900406405.1 Lepidium africanum | reverse complement strand
GGTGCTCTTAATGCTAGATTCATCTTGATCACATGGATTTAGATGCTAGGAAGATTATCGTATGAGAGGTGTTCGATGAAATTCCCGATAGCCTATTTTAAGGATCTTTCTCCATAGCCTTCGAGAGATAATGTTATGGGATTGATTGGTCATAGTGGACTTGGGCTAGTCTAGCTTTGATTGTTGTGTTTCATGCCCTNTGGGCTAGTCTAGCTTTGATTGTTGTGTTTCATGCCCTAGGTGGTGCATTCATTGGCTCCTTGTTGCATCATTCATTCATTTGCCATGTCCCTAGGTTGATTGCCTTTGCCTAGATCATTCACTTCTATCATATTGTTGTTTGCTTGCTTAATTTCGATTGCATTTTGCTTTGCTTTTATCTTGTTTGTGTTGATTGTTGGTTTGCCTATGATTAGTTGCATTTGCTTGTTTCTTGTTTTGTTTGTTTCTTGTTTTAGTTTCTAATTTTGCATCATCCATCTCTCTATTGCTCTAGATTGACATAGGTCCTTGCATTCCTATTGTTGCAACCACAACTCCCTTGGATACGAACCTCAAGTGCATACAACTACATAGTATGTTGTGCATTTGTTGAATCTATAAATTTAATTGATGTTTGCTCTCAACACTTAGCAAGGCGCCGTTTCCAGGGAGTTTTTGCGTTGCCAATAGGTTTTAGGTTCTAGTTGGGTTTATATTATGGGTGGCTTTAGTGATTCCACTCGGCACTCGATATGAGTTCAAAATAGAATAGTTGAGACTAGAGTTTATTTACTTTGTCATTTTGCATTTTGTCTTGTCGTTTGTTTCTTCTTTGTTGTCTTTCTTATAGGTGTACGCAACTCCGGAGCTCACAAGGACCCATTCTTGAGAATCTGGATATACTTACTCTAGAGAGGTATACTAGAAGATTGGCTAACGAAAGACGGTTGAAAGAGAGAGAGGATCACCTTCAAACACCAATTTGTTGTCTGTTCACACCACGAAATCAAATAAGGATTAATACTTACCTCTGAATTCATCATCTAATTCAAAGTTCTCCAATCGTCGACAAATTTTAAAAGTTTCTTCGTCAAAACAAAGATTCGAGCAATGTACACAATGAAAGGAGAATACATATTGCCCTTATTTATTTTCTACATTTTAACCTATTTCTATGTTGAAAGTATAGTCCGCGAAGTGACATCTCATAGAGTAATTTTGAAATTCGCCGCTCATTCTCAATTTCGCTTAAACCATCACCGATCAAAAATGGTATTGCACTGTGTAGGGCAATTTCGAAAATTCAAATAAAAAAAATAGCATTTCCACAAGTCCAACCCAAAAATGCTAGCTCCACAAGTCTAAACTCAAATAGGTCCATTTTCTACCATAAACTCTTTATTTTTAGTTTTTATGTGTTTTTAAAATAGAAAAATAACCTTAAAAGCGATATAACATACATGCAAAAATTGAAAACCGAAACCTACATAGGTGGGAGTATTAAACAACAACAAAAATACAAAAACTAAGACACAAAAGTATTGCCAAAAAGAAAGTAAAAAAAATAAACATAAAGTTCCAAGAAACGTAGGTTATATAGTTAAAATATATTGAGGGGCCTATAGAGAGAGCTTTTGACCCTTAAAATCCGTGAAAGGAGAGAAAGACTTTTAATAGTTATGGCCATATTGATTAAATACAAAGACTCCTCAACTATCCAAATGGCCACATTTGACTCTTCTTTCTCAAATAGAATACCTTCCAAAACAAGAAATATATTCATTCCAATTTACTAATGTCATGTATCCACTATCCCCGACACATTCACATCGCCAAGGTTCGATCTCGCTAATTAAAACGGCCAATAAAAAAAAAAAGTTATGCAGATTCCATTGAGACATGATTTGATGTCTTAATGTGAAAACACTACATGACAAAGAAAGAGTAAAACTTTTGTTTCGAATAAAGATGAAAACGTTTTGATTCTTTCTCGTCTAGATTCTACTTTTCTTTGAATCTTGACCCAATTGAGACGTGATTGATCTTGTCGCATAACATTTTTTGTTTATCCACGTTTAAAAAATTACTGTTTGACTCTTTGTTGTTCATATGTAAAAATTAAACCTCTTCCCAAATCCCAAAAGGAGATATGTATCTAAAACAACCAAATAAGAAGTATTTTGTTCAAGTGTTAAATGTTTAATTCTACAGTTTTCCATCAAATTTTGATTTTAAATATAGTTCGTATTTTGTCAGTCTAATTGATGAATTCTAGTGTTTATAAGATTGTGAGGTAAAGAAGTTATATTTCACCTAGTATTAATCAAGCTGGAATCTTAACAAAATCATTGGACTATAATTATTTGGATCAACAAAATTCGCTTTTTTCTACTAATAATATATAGATTTTTATTTTCTATGCGGAATCTTGGAGAATTACTTAAAATCAAATGGTAACAGCTGAATTTTGCTGAATGTAGAATCTGGCAGAATTTTTTTTTTAATAATTAGATCGACAAAATCTAATTCATAGCTAAAATTTACCCTAACTCCATGTAATCTACTTAATATAGTAGATTGAACCCTTGATACTAGGTTCATATACAAAAAAAAGAACTCGAGCTAAACTGAGTCCGAGCCAAGTGAAATATAAGAGTGATCACATATCTATTATTTAATTATCTTTCAAGTTGTTTGTAATTAGCCAAACAAAGAAAAATTATTTAGCCAATATGTTATTAATTGTTTGTAAATTATTTTCATAATGAATCTCCAAAATTTGAATGCATTTCAAAATTTACCATTAACACTTTGACATAGTAACACACTGACATGTACTTTTTATTTTCTTTGTTTATTTCAATTTCGAACGTGTTCGAGTTCAAATATTTTCATATTTTTAAAAATTCAACTAATTACTATTTAGATAGAAAAGTCTAAAATATCAAAATTTAATTAAAAGTTCAAATATTCAGATTTTTTGGTTATTTAGATCCAAAATAATAAATTTATTCAAATTTACTTTTATACTTTTGAGTATTTAAAATTAAAATGTATGAATATAAACAATATTTTTTAGATATATAATTATATTTTGGGTATGTATTCAGTTTAGTTCGCATTTCAATTTATTTTTTGGATATATGAATTATAGGTTTCATTCGAATATTTATTCAATTTTGATTCGGTTTAGTAGTTTCTTCGGATTTAAATGATTTGGTTCTTTGAATTTAGATGTATTCCTAACTATCTAAAGTCTTCATTATTCAGTAAACTTAGACATAATATTATAATTACTTTGAAAATATAAGACAGTAGTAATTTAGGATCGATATATATATATATGTATAATATTGTTGCTTTTTAAAAAAACAAATATGGGTCTTCCCACAAAACTTATTATGACATGTACTAATTTTTATTAAAAATATTCCACAAATCCACTTTTTTCTATTCGTGAGTTATGCAAGTGGTAAATGTGGAATTGTGAGGAATAAAAAGTAACCAAATAATTAATTAAAATAAGGATCTCGTATTTATATAACGCCGCACAAAAGTGAAGCAAGCAGATGAGAGCACACGGTTATACAAATGGTTCGTTAGCCTCAATCTGCTCCGAGAAGTCGCATCTCTTCTTTCTTTATGTTTTAGCAAACAAGTGTCACTTTGCTTTTGTTGCCTACTTCTACTTGTCTTTATAACTAATGCTCCATGTTCTTTATTTTCCAGGTTAATTTAATTCATGATGTAAATGTATAAAAGCGTTTAGTTTCCACTTAGTATATTTATTCATTTATCAAGCAATAACCTAGTTGGAATGTGGAAGTTCGTCAAGGAGGATAACATTTGGAGATAAAACTAGATTTGTTGTTAAAAAATTATTTTGTAAATTTAAAGAAAGAAGACAAAATAAAACATATTTCAAACTACATTTGATTCATTTCATTAAATTTGGAATACTTGTTGGCAAACATCACTGTCTCTAAACTAACAATTGTATAAGATTCTAATTTCTACAACTCATATTGAATTCTATTTTCCAATAAAGTAAATAATAAACAAATGAAAAGTTATAAACCCTCCATGGGACTACTATAGCATGCGATATTTTTGCGATTACGACCTACCTTTCTTTGTTCACCGTCGGATTGGCGGCCGGTGAATTCGATGACACCGGAGCTAACCCCACCATGCTTGCTTCTCGCTGTGAGAGCTTAGTCTCTACCTTAGATTTCATCTTTCATGTAGCTTTTGTTGTGGTGAAGTTTGGTTGATGAGATCCGATTTCTCCGTTGGTGTAAAGACTTCACAGGCTGCCGTGTTTCTTGTTGCCTCTCCATCAATGTTGTGTTAAGTGGGTTTAGGTTGGTTCTCTTATGTTTAGTTGCTTGTCGGAGTGCGAGAACTAAAAGAGGCAAATTAGATCTACTCTCTCGTTTAATTAATCATCTTTTCCTTTGTGTTTGTGTTGTTGTGTAGTTTTTTTGAGGATTAATTGTTGGGCTTAGCTTGGTTTGAGTTTATTAGGAGGTTAAGTCTCAGTTTTGTGGCTATGCCTTCCTTATTATCTCAGATCTTGATTTCTCTGTAGTTTCCTAGAATCATTGTCTCTGTTCGGGTTACTCCTGGTGGTTAGAGGATGTGGTTTAGTCGAACATCCGCTTCTGGGTTCTTCTCTTGGATGCGTCTGTATTTGTTGCCTCCTATTGCTTGATGTAGTTTCGTTGGAATTTGGTATCAAGAGCTTTGACCTTGCTGATTTATCTGCCGTCTTTGCTATTGGTTTTGGCTACGGTTGATGTTCTCCTTAGGCCCTCCATGTTTGTAGGTGTTTACTTTGGTGGGTTCTTCGCGTGGTCTTATGCAGATTATAGCGCCTTCCATTTCCTTATAGATCGGCTGTAAGTTTCTCTTGGTTCATATGTTTATTTCTTGATTCTAGGAGACTATAGTTTTAATCATTAGTGCTTTACTCTTCATTTTCTTCTCTTTTTTTAGTTTCCCTTTGTCTAGGGCTATGCTTCCCTTGTTAGGACTATGTTTCTGGGGATATGATGTGTGTCTTCTGGCTCTAGTTTATTTTTGTATCAATGTATATGAACTCGTTTCTTCTAATATTATCAGATGAAAGAGAAAAAAAAAACAAATGAAAATGTATGGAAAAGACAGCTAAAAAGATAACAAAGGAGGCCATATAAATAGAATTAACAGGGGCAAGCCAAGTCTGTTGTATGTATTTTCTATCCCGCATGTTTTTTTTAAAGCTGATTTTACTATAATGATTATAATTTCCTTTATGTTTTTTCATCTTTGTTCGCCGTCTTGCTTCGCAGTCTCGTCGGTTCAGATCCGCTGAAGTTCCTCCGGTGATTCTAGGTATGTTCCTGCCGTGTTCTTCCTTCCTCCTTGGCGTAGTCTCTTTGCCTTGAACAGAAGCTAGAGGACGGCTTGGTTTAGGCTCAAAGTGTAATTCCTTTTAGGTCAGGTTTGATAGGTAGAGATCCTATATTTGTTGTCTCTCGAAGGTTGGCTCTGGTTTTGGTTGTGTCGGCTCTTCAAGTTGGTTCTATGCTTGTTCTCCTCTATATTTTCCCTGGTTTAGTTCTTCAAGGCTTGTCTCCTGTCAGTTTGTTGCTATGTTTCGCTCCATTTGTCTGTGGCCAAATAATTTGTTCATTCCTTGGGCTCTTGACACAACTGAGTTTCGGACTCTACGTATCTTCTCTCTGGCCGGTTAATTTCGGGCGTGAAGGCCTCCTCACTTTCAGTTGGGGCTGCATTGGTTTGGTGCTTCAGGATTTCAGTGGCTCACTCTGTGAATGACTCCTTCCTCTTCTAGTTGTTCTTGGGGTAATGAGTCCTCAGCCCCCACTAGTTGCTATCTTTGTCTCTGACTTGTGTAGGTTCTCCTTCTTTCCCTTAGCTAGTTCCGGTTAAGGCTACCCCATGTCTATGAGTGTGGTTTTGAGGATTGCAAGTGATTTTGAGGTTTAGGCTTGTAAGGGTTCAGGTTAGTCGAGGTGTGGTTGTTGGTTCTCTTGGTTCAAGGCTCTATTTTGAAGCTTTCGTTTATCTGTGGTGAGGGTTGGAGAAGTGAGTGGGTTCTCAGATTTTAGCTGTATGTTGTTGTTCGTCGCCTAGCTCGGCTTGCTTCGCTTCGTTGCCACTATGGTATAGTCTTGTCCCTTTTGTTTCTAAAGCCGCCAACCTCTTCTTGGGTAAGTGAAGCTTATTTACTTTGGGTTGGATCCTCTTCGATGTCTGGTTTCTTGATATCCTTTGCGTATCCTTCTCCTTGTTCATCTTACTATTTAGTTCCACTAGATTAGTACCCGCGTGATGCGCAGGCTTTCTCTCTCTAACTCAGTCTCTTTCTCTAAATCTCTCTCTAACTCTCTAACCTTCTCTCTCTCTATACATCTCTCTCTTTCTTTCTTTCTCTCTACCCTTCTCTCTATACATCTCTCTCTCTCTCTAACTCACTCTCTAACTCTAACTCACTCTCTCTTTCTCTCTCTCTATAACCCTCTTTCTCTAACTTTCGCTCTCTAACTCTCTCTCCCCCTCTATCTTTCTCTAAATCTCTTCTCCCTCTTTCTCTCTCTAACTCAGTCTCTCTCTAGCTTTCTCTCTAACTCTCTCTCTAAATCTCTCTCTCTAACTCTCTCTCTAAATCTCTCTCTCTCTAACTCTTCCTTTTATGAGCTGTATTAATCTTATAATCTTATTGGTTGGTTGAGAGAGCTCATTTTGCTTAGGTGTACTGGTAGACTATTTTCATTGGCTACAATTTTTTAGTAATCTAATCTCATTGGTTAGAGAACGCTGATGTGATATCACTAGAGAGTTTAAAAGTGACATGTGTCAGGAAAGACAGTTTCTTATTATATAAATACTTCCCATTTTAATTGAAAACCCTTTATAATCAAAAAAGACCTAACATTATGAGTTAGACTTTCTATTTGGTAATTTAAACTTCGAAAAATAAAAATGATATTTTTGCTTATATAACTTTTATATTTATAAACAGAATTTTTTTTTTCCTTAAAATATTTCGACAGCTTGAAGATAAATACTCGTTCTGAAGCCATTAACGAATTTATTACAGCATCCTTAGCTTTATTGGGCCTTAATAAGAGTTTGGACTTTACAAAAAGATTTGTTAAATTATAAGGCCCATGGGCGTTTAGATCCAATAAGAATAACATTCATAACCCTAATAAAAAGAAGAAAACCCTAGCTACATATAAATTTTTTGTTAACCTAGCGTCACCTCTTTTCTCTGAAGCCGGCAGGTTTTTATCTTTACACGAATTCGCTTCAATGGTGATCTACACAATCCTCTTTCTATCTATCAATATCTCGTAATCTCTGTGATTTGTTGATTTCGGTAATCTGATTTTGGTTATTATTAATGGTGTAAGATGTGGCCGTCGTAGTTTTCATATCCAGAAGAGTCGTTGCTCTGCTTGTGCTTATCCCGCTGCTCGCAAGAGGACTTGTACGATTCTCCTCTCTCTTTCTCTCATTTGCTTAGTAGTGCTTGATTAGTCGATTCATATTGTCAATTTCGTGAAGTATATGATTCATCATTTCAATACGTTGTTTGCTTTAGTTCTTCGAACAGAATTAGGGATTCGTTGATTATGTTTTCGTTAGGGAAATGAATCAATTACAAACCATTCTATCCCTCATTTGCATAATAGTGCTCGAATTAGTCGTTCAATCTTATCAATTTAGAGATGTGGATCATTCATTACTTCAGTATGTTCATATGTTTTAGTACTTCAAGCAGAATTAGAGTTACTTTGATCAGGTATTTGTTTGGAAAGTGAATCATTCTTCATTTGAATTCTTATTAGTTTTTCTGTGGAACTATGATACTTTAAGTATTGGAAATCTCACACTGTACTTGATGACTCCATATTTTATTGTAGTTTTTGTGAATGATTTTAATTTAATTAGCTTAAACTGAGCGTAATGATGTATTCATTTAGTGTTCTTTGTTTACATAAGTTCTGTATATTTTGAAAGGTTTTTTAATGGAGAAATCTCGAGAAAGTGAATTTTTGTTCTGTAAATTGTGTGGGACAATGTTGATATTGAAATCAACTAAGTATGCTGAATGTCCACATTGCAAAACAAGGCGAAATGCAAAAGGTATTGTTGAAGTTTTCTCAAAATCAAAACATTTTTGATTCAACTTACTTGTGATTTTTGTCTTCAATGTTATTTTGTTTATTCAGATATCATCAACAAGAAAATAGCTTACACAGTTTCTGCTGAGGTATGTTTTGCTTCATCATATAATCTTAAGAAATGTGTGAGTTATTAGCTGTGTGTTTAGATCAAACACATGGTTTTTTGTTCATGGAGTTGCTAATGCTTTAAAATGTTGTTCATCTGTATTAGTCCATTGTTTTTAAGGCTATGTAATTAGTTGCAGACCTGAGATTGTGTTGTTTATTATTGCTAGATCATGAACATAAGAGACTAATGAATCTTTGTTTTGTACAGGATATACGAAGAGAATTAGGAATATCTCTGTTTGGTGAAAAAACACAGGAAGAAACTGAGCTACCTAAGGTTTATATACATAAGTAAATTCGACGCTTTTTATTGTTTTCTCAAACCATGAATTGGGATTTTGAAGATTTGTCTCTTTGCAGATCAAAAAAGCATGTGAGAAATGTCAGCATCCAGAGCTTGTATACACAACCCGACAGGTATAATCATAACTCTGTGTTTTATGTTTTTGCCTTTTCTTTGTTTGAGTTTTCAATGAATGTGTTTTCATTGGATTGTACAGACGAGATCAGCAGATGAAGGACAAACAACATATTACACTTGCCCTAATTGTGCTCATAGATTCACAGAAGGTTGACATTATCAGTTTTGTTTCTTACATAGATGTTACAGATTCAATATTCAGTGTCCTTGAAACTTTATGTATAGTTTCTTACATTTTTATGTTTGGAAATTTAGATTTAAATTGTAAACTTTTGTTAATTAAGCCAAGTTATTAAACTTTCATCAATCAGTCGTTTAACAGAAATTATCGACTTTTAATGAAATTCGGTTAAGTGAATGTATTTTGATTAGAAAAGAACTAATGCCCAGTAATTATTTAATGGTCAGACTAATTTGGCTTACTCAACAAAAACAATATGGTTTAAATTCAAAACTTTAAATTTACAACTTACATAAGTTAGAAACTTTAAAGTCAACATAATATTTTTTCACCCTTTTTATATGGGAGTTAAAATTGTATTTTTCTCATTGTTCTTGTCTTGAATTTGAGACTGATATTTCTTGGTCAACAAGATAAATAAAATTTAAAAACATTAATCTCTATTTGACACGAAAAGAATATCCAATTAATCACTACAGCAATAACTTGTATAAATCATCTTACTCCATAATCCAGCGTTTAATATCTTAAGCTCACCGTACATTCCGTAGTCCTCACCACAACAGATCATTAAATTCTATCAATTATATTCTCACTCACACTGAGCTCCAAAAACATTTTCAAAACGTAACCATGGAAACGTCATCGTTTAGTCCTTCTCCGACGACACTTCCGTTGTTTCTCCTCCTCTTCACCACCGTATACCTCATCGGATACTTCCTTATATTCCGATCATGGAAATCATCTCATTTAGGAGCTAGCTGCTTAATATCATTCCTCCACGGAACTTCATGAGTCGTAATGGCTTCTCACACGCTTTTAACATCCCCACGCGCCGCCGTAATACCCCAACACTTACACTCCTTCGCTTCTCCAAACACCGCTATCGAATCAACCGTTCTCGATTTCAGCATGGCTTATTTCGTCGTTGATCTCATTCATTACTTAATCTTCATCCCCAATGACTTCCTCATCCTCCACCATATAGCAACACTCTATGTATTCGCCACGTGTCGTTTCCTCATTGGTCATGGAGCTCACGCGCTTCTTCTTCTTTTGATCCTCGCGGAGGCAACGAGCGCATGTCAAAACGTTTGGACGATCGCTGGTTATCGGAAAAACGATGTTGTTTTGGCTAAGAGAGTGAGAGAGCTTTTGTCTCCACCGTTTTATTTGTTTTATATTTTGGTTCGTGGATTGGCTGGTCCGGTGGCTTTGTATGAAATGGTGATGTTTTACGGTAGTGGTGCGGCGGATGAAGTGGTTCCACGCTGGGCTTGGGTATTGTGGCTTGTTATGGTTGGTTTAGCTATTTGGTTAGTGTTTTTTGGGTTTTACGTAATTGGGTTGATTGGTTTAAAGATCAAAACATAAGCAAAAAATCAACTAAAATGATTATTGTCTTTTTGATTTAAATAGAAATTTATATGGATGTATTTTGTGTAATACATATATTAATATTTTATATTTTTTACGTGAAAACAAACTTATTGTCGATTTTTTTTTCTTTTTATCCGTGGAGCCGTTTTTTTTTTTTTTTTTTTTTGTTGTGATTTTAAAATTTTCAATGATTTACGTGAATCTTATGTAAATTATACTTGTCAACCTTTGAATGTTTTAAACCTTTATTTTTTCAGCTCTCAACTTTTTTTTTTTAACTTTATATATGTATTTATTTAAGTCAACATCTTTTGATACTGTGATTTGGCCAAAATGTCCTAACGTACGATACAAGTACACATTTTAGAAGTGTTCATGCGATAACTGTCAACGACTCACAAATTTGGCTAATTTCTGTTAATAAATTTAGTTAACCCCCCCAAAAAAACTAAAATAATTGATGATTGTGTCGTGGCATGCATTTAGAGCTTTAAAATTATGTACAGTATTATTTCCGTTTGCAAATTTTTTTTTTTTTTTTGCGGCTCACTGTCGCATATGAACTTATTCAAACAGATAAATAACAAAACAAACTTTTCGTCAAACTGATTTTTGTCGCATTGAATCACTCATATCTGACCTCTTAGATGCAATAACAACACCTAACACTTTTATTTTTGATTTTAAAACAATGGCATTTCTAAAAGTGATTTAAACCGAGAAATGAAGCTTGATCAAACCCATCAATAGAAGCAAACCACTTCATTTCCAGAGTCAAATCTTCAATCATATATAGCTTTCTCAAATTCTGGTTAAAAGCTTTTTCCCTTCCCAAGAGTTGCATAAAAGCTATTGAGCAAATGTGTAGTAGATTCCTATGGTCTTTGGCTCTATTTGATCTCATTCTTAATCCAAAGTTGCTTTATTATAAAAAAATTACAAAACTCAAAATTTTAGGGATGGTTTTGGATCATAGTTCGGGTTTTGTCGAAGATAATAATTAAAAAAACTCAGTTTTCTTCAAAATCATATCCGATTAACGTACACAGACATGATATATTTAGTGATTCTTCCTTTGGGATAAGTCACTCATTCGCCAACATTGTAGCCAACGCGACCTGAGAGTGCTAAGCCATGGCATCTCTACCACATCTATTCCCTTTTACTATACTTCTAAACTCTTACATTAATTTATTAAGATGTATATTTAAATATTTTATTATTTGGACAGTTACTAGTAGCTTTTTTTATTAACTACGCTAATACGGTCAAACTCATTGTTTTCTGTGGACATGAATTTATTTTCTTAATTTATTACTCCTTGGGCTCTATGAGAATTTTAAACTCGTCTATAAAGCTTACTAAACGAATTGATTGTGTATTTTTTATAGGACAAAAATGTTATGTTTATCGTAATCATGAAAAGCTAGCCTCCATCAATACAACTCACAACTATTGGATATTTGAATGAATAAAAATCAGATAGATAACAGACTAAATATTTTGTCCATCTCAAACCGTTTCAAGTTTGTTTTCAGAAGAAGAAAAAAAACTCAGAAAGTCATATTTTCTGTAACAAATTGATTACAAGATTACATTATGGTTTAGTATTTCTATATTGCATCCACTTTGTTAACAATTCAATAAATATTGTCTAGAATCACTATTTTAATATTGCTAAGTTACTAGCTTATTCGTATTTGTGAATTGTGAAATGCCTAATTTTAATCATTATGTTTATTCATATTCTAGTTATGCGAAATGCACTCATCTCTTTTTTTGTTAATTGATTTTCTACTAAGGAATGTATAGAAATATTAAGGAAAAGATAAAAATGTAATTAGTAAATACCTAGAACTACTGTATAAATACGTTTCATATCAATACAATTGAATCATTCAGCCTAATTCCTTTCATGGTATCAGAGCATCTTACGATACCTAACCTAAATTATTAGCCGCCCACTTATCATTTTTCTCCATGGCTACACCTCCTCCTTCTACACACGAGACCATAGTTGTCTCCGATACTCAGACTTTGGTTCACGTCAATATGAAGAATGTTACCAAACTCTCTGTAAACAATTTTCTCATGTGGAGCAGACAGGATCATGCTCTCTTAGATGAGTATGAATTGGCTGGATACATTGATGGTTCTGTTCTGTCTCCCTCTCAGACTCTAACGGCTGACAACACAGTCACAACTAATCCTGCGTACCATATGTGGAAGAGACAAGATAGGCTGCTGTATAGTGCTCTCTTGGGTGCTATATCCGTCTCCATCCAACCACTTCTAGCTACAACCACAACGTCTGCTGAAATTTGGGATACTCTTTCCTCTACCTATGCTAAACCATCTCGTGGTTATCTTAAACAGCTTCGTCAACAAATCAAACAATGGACCAAGGGCACAAAGACAGTAGATGAATATCTCCAAGGCTTCAAGTCTCCTTCAAGTCTCGATTTGATCAGTTGGCATTACTTAGCAAAGCAGTTGATCTTGAGAATCAAATTGAATATATCTTGGAAGGACTCCCTGATGATTACAAGCAGATCATCGATCAAGTTGAAAGTCAAGCCCAACTCCTGACAACTTTGACCCGCCAGAATTGAGCCTAATACTGCACACCCAGGTCCATCAATTTTAAATAAAATTGGGTCTAATTCTCAACAACAAGGTCCAACAATACCTCCCACTGCAATAATCAACTAGGAAGCCCAGAATGCTCCATCTCTCGCCTCTGTATCACCGCTGCCTGTACCGGCAACAAATCAACATCCGATGCAAACCCAAGCTAAGCATCAAATCTCCAAACCAAAGATCAAGCTCAATTTATCCGCTGTGAAAAACATCTCCAAAGCAACAGAACCAAAGACGTTACGTCAAGCACTCAAGGATCCACAATGGACATATGCAATGAGTAGTGAATATGATGTTGTCATTCGCAATCACACCTTTGATTTGGTTCCATCCCAGCCACATTAGAATGTGATTCCAACCAAATGGATATTTACATTGAAGTACAAGCCTAACGGTGGTATTGATAGGTATAAGGCTCACCCCGTCGCTCGTGGTTTTACTCAACAATACAGCAAAGATTACTCTGAGACTTTTATTCTCGTGGTCAAGACTGCTACGATCAGATTGGTGTTAGACATTGCAGTGGGTAGAAATTGAGATGTCAAACAAATCGACATATATAATGCATTTTTTGCAGGGTCATTTGGCAGATGAAGTGTATGTCTCTCAAGTCTCAACCTCCTGGTTTTGATGACAAAGATCATCCTAATCATGTGTGTAAACTCAGAAAGGCACTCTACGGCTTGAAACAAGCACCGCGTGCTTGGTACCACGAATTGAAATCGTTTCTTCTTCAGCTTAACTTCACCAACTCTATGGCAGATACTTCTGTTTTTGTGTACTCTAATGGTTCACATTTTGATCTATGTTGATGACATTATTGTCACAGGAAATAGTTCACAGTTGTTGGCAACAATACTACGTTCTTTGGCTGCAAAATTCTCCTTAAAAGACATGGGAAACTTAAGCTATTTTTTGGGTGTTGAAGTAACACGATCAGCTAAGGGAATGCATCTAATGCAACGCAAGTATCTCCAGGATATTCTCCACAAAACGGATATGACTGATGCCAAACTTATCTCCACACCTATGTCTCCACAACCGAAGCTGTCACTTCATTTTGGTAAACCACTTGAGAACCCACGCGAATATAGAGCTACGGTTGGAAGCCTTCAGTATCTTGCTTTCACAAGACCTGACATCTCGTTCGTAGTGAACAAGCTCTCTCTGTATATGCATCAACCCACATATATGCATTGGCAAGCGGTTAAAAGGGTCCTTCGTTCAAAGTAGGCCTGGGCATTCGGTTCTTCGGTTCGGTTCGGATAGGTTTTTTTGGTTTTTGGTTCTTTTGATTTCCAAAAAGTGGTAACCAATAGGTACTAACAAAAATTCGGTTCGATTCGGTTTCGGTTTCGGTTTTTTCGGTTTTGGAAATATGGTAACCAATGGATACCTATTAAAATATTGTAACCAATTGACATGTTTCTGTTTTAATTTGACACTAGATAATAAGTTTGAATTTCACTTTGCTCTAATTTGAAACAATTTAACTATAAATTGAGGGCATCGGATTTTATAGATTTAATTATTGTCGACAAAAAGTTTTTTTTTATTTATTTTAGAAGGATATGCATTAATTTTCAATACCAATAAAAAACAAGAGACTAAAAGAAAATCTCAACTATACAAGTCATGGGATGCATACGATTCATATATATTTGATAAGATTCTATTTGAAAAGTACTATTTATAGGGTTTAAATGGTACAAGTGAAATGGTGTGAAATTGAGGAATTTTTTTAATTCCTCACCTTTTTATTTTCCACATTTACCATTTACATATGTGAAATTAACTATGTGGAATTGTGGAATGTGACTAATTTTTATACTTTCTTTTGTTACAATTTTTTGTTTTTCTTTGTTTTTTTTTGTTTTTTTTTTCCAATTTTGTATGCTACTCAACATGATTGATAATTAAACTACTTTAAAACCCTTCAACAAATATTTAAGAAAATATAAAAGCGATTAACAATTTCATATACAGAAAATAAATTAGATATGAAGTATATCAAATATTTTAGACATTTACATTCGTTTAAAAAGCATCATTGCTTATAGATAACAATCTAAATCATATTAATATAAACATATATATAACTGGGGCAATTGCAAAAATGCCCCTCCAAGGAAAATATTTTTATGAGTACCCTTTTTTTTAAAACATTTTTAACATGGCAAAATGACGAAAATAACCTCATCATTTTAAGGTTTTCTCCTTCACTTTTCTGTGCAAACTTTCAGCAACTAAAATTAGCTCAGAGCAAAAATCTTAGCAAATTCATCAATTTGAGTACGAGATTTGATTCATCTTGGAAATTCAGAACAAATCGAAGGTAAAGTAAGATTTCGAGTATTTTTTACAGATTTTGATTTCGAAAATTGATTAATCTTCGTCGATTTTGAATAATCTTCTTTGATTCTGTTTAATCTTCTTTGATTTCTTCAATTTTTGAAGATTAGAGCTTAGATTTTGTAATATTTTAGCTTAGATTGTAATATTTGTTCTCAGATTTTGAGATCTTAGCCATTTGAAAAATTTGAGATCTTATGGATTTGAGAGATATGAAATCTTAGGGGTTTAGAAGATATTAGAGTTATCTTGTTTATGATCATATTTAGAACTGATTATTTAGAAATTGATTTTGGACAACTTTAAAAACATATTGTTTAATTTTTGTTTGTTTTTGATGCTTTTCTCATGACTAATTGGTTGTTCTTGGTCCTTCAATAATCTGAGAATTTGATTTACAGAATTGAAGTTTTTTTTGCTTTGAATATATATGACAAGTAATGAAATTTATAAGGTGTTTATAAAGAGATTTATAAGATGGTTTATAAAGAGATTTTTAGATGGTTTATAAGGGGTTTATAAAGAGATTTATGAGATGGTTTATAAAGATATTTATAAAGGGTTTATAAAGAGATTTTAAAGGGGTTTATAAAGACATTTATAAGGTGTTTATAAAGAGATTTATAAGATGGTTTATAAA
>OVAX01003978.1:0-15906 GCA_900406405.1 Lepidium africanum | reverse complement strand
AAGTGCAAACAATGCAAATGAACCAAAAAGTACTCTAAAATGATGAGTATGCTATGAATACAGATGCAAAATTAACTATATTGGAACTATAAAATATACTAAAATGTATACACATCATATCCCGAGACCAAATTCTCGCAATTATGTCGAGACCAAGTTCTCGCAATTATGCTGAGACCAAGTTCTCGCAACTATGTTGAGACCAACTTCTCGCAAATATACCGAGACCAAGTTCTCGTAAATATGCCGAGACCAAGTTCTCACAATTAAGCCGATATCTAATTCTTGTAAAAGACGAAACATAGTTTCTTATAGAAAGTCGGGATTATTTCTCGCAAAGACGAAACATAGTTTTCGTGTAGAAAACCGAGATCTAATTCTCGCAAATTATTTTGAGATATAATTCTCAACTAGTCTTAAGCCGAGCCTTAAAATATCAGTTTAAGATATAAAAGAGCCTACGAGATTAACCCTCACTAAGGGCCAACACAGCGGGGTCTATCCCTAAAATCCTAATCGAAACCTCATTTTTGCAGTTAAAGCCAAGACCTAGTTCTGGTATCTCATGAGCCGAGATCTAGCTCTCATAGTGAAGCCGCGACCCAATTCTCGCATTTTGCAAAAGTTGATCTCCACCATGGACATGTCCATACACCTTGCGCCTCTTTGGATTTATGTCGGACCAGACTGTTAACTCAAAATTCGTCGAACTCAAATGCATCTTCCTTCGCCGAATTGGGGGTGGGGATAATTGTTGGAGGTGGGTTTCACCCCCGATATAAATCCAACTCGGCTGCTCATGTGACTCAATCAAGAATGAAGCTCTTCAACATGCCTTCAATGGAGTACTCAAGAAGACTAGCATGTGGGCGTGTAGTCTGAATGCACTCTTTTTCTCTTAGTGGGTTTTATCCCAAATGGGTTTTCCCACTAAGGTTTTTAATGAGACATTCAATATTGCAGATATTATTACTAAATTTCGATAGTAATAGTATATTTTCTACATTTTCATAAAACAAACAATTAAGGAAATGAAATTAATGGGTTAGAATATCTTCCGATTACATGAGATAGATATTTATTACAATAAGTAAAAAAATATATTTAGTAGAATATGTAACACAAAACTTATTTGAATATTTATCTAAAGATTCATTAAGGAACCAAAGATTAATATAGTTATAAAATTAATCAAAATACACTGAAGATACTAAAATATTTATTTAAAGAGATAGAATTAAGAATGAATATTGATCAAATATCGTCCAAAGAAATGAATGAATATCTCTTCTCATAACCTAATTATATTTCCTAACTGTATAATTTCCGAAATAGTGGCATGTTTCAAATAAATACGATAACAAAAAATATAAAATTTTAAAATTTATAATAACTTGTAACATTGAGATAATAATAAATTAGAAGTCATATTGAGAATAATTTGAATAACACATAAAAAGTAACGAATAAAAATATTAATGTTCAGGAGAAAAAAAAACAAAATAAAAAAAATACGAAAGGAAAAAAAAAACGTAATGGTGCTCTAGACTTTGTAGCCGAGTAAGAGAAGTCTGACTTGGTGAATCCATTAACAAATATGACAAACAGAAGATGTACTAACATCATTGTCAGTGCCATAACGATGCCAATAATTGTTGAATCTAACAAATTCGGTAGTTTGCCCATCACAAAAATAATCATCTTTCTTATAAGATAGTTTCAACTCCGAACACACATCATATAAATTAGGCCTAAGATATCTATCAACTTAGAACGTAGTTTACCAAGGTGATCTAGGGTTTGGGACATCCGGGGCATAACCAAGACAAACAAAATTTCTAAGCCTATTGCTCTAAATTCAGCTCCACAATATAATGGAATAAGACCATAAATATGCACGGCCTCATGGAAATTACCTCGAGCAGCTCTCCTAAGATAAATAAGACCTTTTTTTCTGCGTCGATCATAAAAAAAACATATTTCCTAAACGATACAAAGCCTCGATATTACAGACTTGACAAAGGCAGTTATATCTTATGTAGAATTGCAGAGGACCGAAGCAGAATGGATAGAACTCTTCTTCATAAAGGAAAGTTGTTTAAAAACATAACTCTTCGAACATATGACCTTAAATTTTTTCGACACCAATCTAAGAGAAATAAAAGTTTTGGTGGAAGAAGAAGCACAATAAGATACTATGGTAATGAAAATATCATCCGGTAAAAGCATGACAGTATACATGTATTAAGATTACGAAGTAAATAAGAAAAACCACAGTATAATATATATAAAAAAAAGAGTATGCCTATTTATAAGAAAAAAATACACTATGCTTATCTGGTTCTGAGATACCACAAAATCAATCAGAATAAAGAAGATTATATTATAATAAAAATGAGCAATGGCCAACAATATGTTAGGTACGATACAAAATTGGATTAGCAGCTTTTTATTCTTCTTTTTTTCAAGTACCAATTTTACAACTAATTTAAATATTACACATTACGAAAAACACTCATGAGAGCAGTCCATATTAGATGAAAACGAATTAATGTTATAAGAAAATTAACATCAAAAACAACTATCATCAAGTATAAAGCGAGCGTATTTGATAAAACACTTTTTAAAAGATTATCCTTAAATAACATAGAAATTTGAACTGCAAAAAGCATTAAAAAAAATTAAAATATATTTTTATATCATAATAAATAACCAATAGTCATAAAATAACAATAGAATTTAAACCCAAAAAAAAAATAGAATAAATAAGCTTGATTTTTTATTGTCTTCAAACATTAACTTTTAGATCAAATCAGAAACTACTGCTTCTAGAAATTAGACCATCTGAGAAAGCTCGAGATTATGACTACACCAAACCTTTTCAACATTGAATGTGTACCGACCATAGCGGCTTTTTCCCTCAACAATACTAAAATCAAACTGGAAAGCCTTTCCGAACAAATCGCTAATAACTAAAGGCATCTTTTCAGGAAATTCAATCTATACCAGGATACAAATGATAATAAAATTAAATAACAAATCAAAAGACCATAAGCAAATAATATATGTTCAACTACCTCTCCAGAATAATCGGTCAAAAGATCAAATGCTTTTTCCCCTATGACTTCAATGGCTAAAGATTCATTCAATGTGCATGTGGTTACACCAATATTATCCATTATATGTAAATTGAGGTTTAACCTAGCGAATCATATTTTTCAAGTTAAAGAAAAAAATAAATTACACAAAGTTGAAGGTAAAAAAAATCTCAACATTATTAAAAACACACCGTTCTACCTTGCAGTCACTGATGATACATGTTTTTCGCACCAGTCACACCAAAAATCACAATACTTCTTAGGGTAATTTTCCTCGAAGACATCATTCGGTAGGCCCAGAATGGTATCACTATTACAAATATCGTAGCGGAAATAATATCACTGATGCTTCCATGAATCTATTTCCAAAACAGTACACATAACACGTCATTTTCCAATCTGAAATAATAGATTGAAAGGATAAACTTAAGTAAACCACTTTAGCTTACGAATAATATATGATGACAAATAAATATGTGCGTAAAGTTTAAATGAATTTTATACATACCTCAGATGATTTAAGTGATTCATTGATAGATTTCCTTGGATATTCTAGCAAAATATCATCTTCAACAATTTCTTTTTGACTCGTAGACTCCAGGATGTCGAGACAAAGATCATCATTGGCCAAACTAAAATTTTAATAATGATAATATATTAAAATAAAGTCAATAGATGATTAGTTTTGCAAAGGAGAAAACATATTATTTTTACGTTTTTAATAATTTGATATTAGGTATCGAATGATTCGTCTAAAATATTGTATGCTCAGAGGCGTTACAAAGAACATTTGTATCTGTAAAAACAAAATTGAATAAGAACAAAAAATCTTAAGAAAAATATATATTTAATATAATATCATATTTAAAACACAATTTACCATTCCAATACTGAGTTTTCGCAAAACGAATGAGCAAGTAGATAAAGCCATTAATGGATTCAGTACAATGTTTGATGAAGGACTAAGCAATAGAACCAAAACATGAAACATCTCAAACGATAATCACTAATATTTAAATAAAAAGATAAGATATGTATCAAAACAAAGAATTAGGAATATAAGAAGATAAATAGTTTATAAAAAATAGAATAAAAATTTATGTTTAACAGTTTTACTTGTGATCTCTAATCTCAAAATGAATCTTTCTTGATGGACTGACCGAGATAGTTAATGACTTTACTCTAATGAATACCAACGACTTGACCAACAACATCTAGGAACAGAAAAAAAGTTATAATCACCAATACAAAACATAAACAACAAAATTAATATAATAAAAATTTTAATTAACCACTTAAGTATGAAAAAATTACCGGCAAAAATATCGGAATGATATTGTCCAGCAAAAATATCATTGTAAGATATTGGTGATATGAACTGATTAGCTAAATTAAAATCACATGATGAAATTGTAGTTGCATATTTAAAATATAACTTGTAAGCAATATTTGAAGCTTTATATTGACCACTATCTTTTATCATAATGAAATTTTGAATAACTTCCATATCGGTAGAAATAACTTTCTCAAATTTAATGGTCGGATACTCATAAGTTGCAATTATTTTCATACCCTAAACAAATTTTATAGTAGAAATTTAAGATATATATTGTAAAAAAAAACTTGAAATAATAGAAACAGTAAAAAAAGTACGTAAAAGACAAAAACAAAAAACTAATACTCCCATCCGCAACAATAAGGTGTAACGGATTACCAAAACTTTTTACAGGTTTTTTCCATGAGTGTAAAACTTTACACCGGATCTTCCATGTAGTTTTGAAAGGTGTTAAGTTTTTGAACATAGTGAAATCTTCAATGGATTCCATGAAAGCTAATGGCTTTGGATGAATCAATTAAATTAGGTTTTTGTGATTGTGATTCATGAATGCGTATATAGAGAGAAACACTTTAAATTTATTTTGAATACCTCAATAAGTTAGGTTAATAAAAGAAAAAGATATATTAATTCAAGTATAAAAAATGGAAATAGAATATATATAATCCCGGACTATAAGGCTAGTTAGAATCTTATTATTTTAAATTTTTTTAAAGAAGTATATAGATCTAATATGATCTTAATAAATACATGTATTTCAGAGATGATATATAGAAAACTGATCAATTCTATACTTTCCAAATTACATTAAACATATTTTTATTCATATAGATGATTTCTTTTTTTAATGCCATCTATGATAAACATCATGTTCGAGCTTAATATTTGATTTGAACTATTTTTCCTTCTTTCATAGAAATATATAAATTAATATAAATTATAAATAGATAATACATAAACAAAAATACAGAAATTTATATTCCTATTATTATTATTCCCGAAGGGGTTACTCATAAGCTTGTTCCACTCCAACTACCTATAGGATATAATAAAAATTAATATTTATAAACACAAACAAAACAGAAATACAAACTGTATAATTAAATAACAAACCTTGCTCAATGATAGAGTTTGATTAATTGTTAGGAGATGGATAGTCTATCTCGCTTTGGTCGGGATCGAATGTAACCTAGACTGATGGAATGAGTTTTACAAACTGGCTCCAACCACCATCAAACCAGATCTCATCACTGAGATGCTTGACTCCGATAAGAGTCGTGAATCCAGATGAAGTTTCAAAGGTTACATGAGCGCCTAATTCAGGAGATAATCGAACATATTCATCGGCGATTAACTGTGAGCATGCATTAACATAAACTCTAAACTAAATAAGTAGTTCATGAATAAATAAGTGACTATGCAATAAATAAACAAAACAACATCAAAAAAAGGAAAAGAGAAAATATGATTACCATAGCCCCGATTTCGAGGGTATCCAATATGATTTTAACAAAACTCATTGAGAATGCATCTGAACGGCAACTTGAGACTCTAAACATGTTGCTCTTGCTTGAGTTTGAGATTTTTGAAGAGAATTTATCGATATCAGATTTTAAATAATAATGAAAAAGTATGATGAAGGTTAAAGTTTAACGAATAGAAATGATTCCTACCCTTATTTAAAGTAAGAATTGGAGACACCCTTTTCAAATTTCCAAAAAGTGTAAGATTCCAAAGTACTTTAGGGATTCCAATAAAATTTGTCATAACAATTATGTCAGCTTATTAAATTGTTTGACATAAGATCAACAACATTGGGCCTGTTTGGGCTAAATAGTATAATCAACCCACTTTTTTTTTACACCAAAATGATAGAAATTAACTTAACTTCCAAAAAATAAAAAGTTCTAATAATGCGAAAGTGAATAATTACGATGATTTTTCACATGTTCTATATAATATTTCACTCTTTGATTATTCTGTAGAATAAAAATTAATTTACAATATACTCTATAAACTATTATAGTTTTGATAAATAAGCGAAATAAGGATATGTAAAGTAATAGACTTAACAATATAATATAATAGAAAGAACAAAAGGAAAAGATATTGAAAAATCTTAAATAAAAAAAGCAGAGAACTTGTTCTTAGAAACAAATGTAAAACAAAGCACATGTGGCCAACTTTGTAAAACAAAGGAAAAAAACATCACTGGCGATGCTTGTAAAGAGTTTTGCGAGCAATAGGAGAAGTAGAATTTTCTTCGGCTATTTCTTTGAAAAGATTAGTGAACAGAATCTCAACAATATTGGATTCAACACAAAGCTTTTTATTAGTCGAAGACTTTTCATCATCAGGCCTTCTCGATCAGATCGCTTAGATGAAGGTGTTGAAAATAATGAACCGGCCAATTCAGAACTCTCAGTGCTATTAGAGATTGGAGGATTCATCTGTATAAAGAGGAAAAATATAGATAAACATTATTGATACAGAATTTTATACAAAAATTCTAGCAAACATAGCGTAGAGGAATAGAAAAAAATGAAAAAGCAAAATTATAAAAAGTAGAAATAATGATATACTTACTTGATAGCTTGAGGTAGACGGAAGATCAATAGCTTCCATTACAGTCTTACCATCAGACCAAACCTTAGCAACTTTAAAAATATCATTTCTCAAACCAATGTTATCCTTTTCAACTATAATACCAAACTGAAATGTCTTTCTCTTTAAATTGTTGAGTGCATCCGGTAAATCCTCAGAGTTCTGAATCTCCATACATGCAAATTAATGAAAAAACAAAACCATTAAATAAAATAAATAATCTTCAATCTTAAATATCGAACGTCACATAACAAAAAAAACCTGATTATAGTTTGGACCAAGAATATCAATTGCTTTCAGTCCTACAACCTCGACCGCAAAACTATCGAACAACATGCATTTTTGTCTCACCGTGGAATCAATTATCTTTAGATGCAGTTTGAACATGTATTAAATGTACACTTTAATGACTCATCAAATCGACTAAAACATGTACATATTAATAGTAGAGAAAACAAAATTTAGAGACACGTTCCTCATGAAGCCATTAGAGGTCTCACACCAAAAATTGGGCTGGGGTTTAGTTGATACACCCTCGATCTTTATAGGAGTGTCAAAAAAGACTTTCTTATTACACTTATTACAACCGTAATAATACCAACCCCAATTAGTATATATCCCATAAATTGTACACAACAAACGACAATGTCTAACCTAAAAAAAAGATTTAATTTACTATCATTATAGGTGTTAAATCTTTAAATATATATATAGAAAAAAAAACAATCATTACCTCGTATGTTCCAAGTAAGTCAGAAATAGAAAGTATAGGATATTCAAGCCAAAGATCATCATTAGAAACTTTAGGTATGAATGTTTTCAAATTCTTGATCACGATTTTTAAACCATCAGCGATCAAACTAATAAATAAGTTGTAAAATAAGTACAGACACGAAATAGATATGATAAAGGCGATTCATTTTTTACATATAAAACAAACATTACCCATTAAAAGCTTCCGTTTCTGGTATCTTAGGGCTGAAGACAATGAGCGATGTGTCAAATGAGTTACGTATACTTCAGACATCTAAAATATAATACAAAAATATGTCAAACCATCCAGAAATAATAACACAATTATTCCCTTACAATATCATTCAGAAATGCATATTAACCATATAAAAGAGTACAATACAATAAAAAAAATGTATACCATTCTAAACATGAAGTTTTGAAAAACAAATAAGAAAATACATTAAACCATCAGTAGATCGCAAAACAGTATCGAAGAATGTCCTAGCATAAGAACCCCAAAGACAATATGATAGACGATTGTCACTGTATTAAAAACAAAAAAAAAACAAAAACAGAGAAAAAAATAAAGAATACATGCGAATTACAACAAATGAGTAAATACAGTTTAATTCTGTAGGGAATAAAATAATTACATTTCACCCAAAAAACAGAACACTTGATAAAACTAATAATATATAAAACAATAAATAAATAAATGACTAAAACTTACTGATAGTCCCTTAGCTCAAACACGACTTTCTTTGTTAGTTTCCCACGGACATGCATTTCTTGAATCTCATTCACACTGACAATCTGTCCATAAACATCTATTTGCAAACAGAAAACAATTAAAACATACAATAAAAAGGATTACAAAACAATAAAAACATGAGAAGAATTATCGATCAACACATTGGAATCATATGAATCACTAAGAATACCGTCAAACGTGGACAATAAGATAAAATTGTTGTTCAGAACTGGTTAGCATGTAGTCACACTAGTAATGTTGATAAAAACAATTTTGAAAGACAACAACGAAATCCTGTAAAGACTATTCTCCTTAGAGACATGAAAGTTACGGATTATATTCCACTGGCTAGCCTTTATGCTCAAACTTTCGCACATGATCCTTCTTTATAGTAGCACATATTTTGATACCTTAAATAAAGGAAAAAATATCACATGCAAGAAGAAAAAAAACAAATGCAAAAATTAAATTTCGTATTAAAAAAACACATACGATTTCGTCGGTGAGGACCATCTCTATGGTTTTACGGGACATTTTTCTATATTGAGACCAAGTGATAACAAGATTTTACTCTCGTTTCCAAATCCTATTACACTAAGGTCTCGATGTAGTATAATAGGTGTTAATCCAACTGGGAATGTAGTTATCACTCAGAATGCAGCTAACTACTATAATCCAAGCCAATCAAAATATGGTTTTGTCTAACAACCTAAGTCAAACTTAAAATAAAAGTAAACCAAGCAATTAGCAACAATAATGAAATTTAACGAAGCAGTAAACAATAGAGTGAAAAGTGAATTTAACGCAGGGTAAGAAAACAGGTTCCTAAGGAGTAAGTATCACGGATCAGTGTGACTTTTAGACTAACCAGGCACTTGATAACACTTAATAGAGCTAATCTCTAGGCAGCGAGAATGCAAGTAATGAATCCACTCTCATGGCAAACAGACTATTAACAGACCCTATCGCCATAGGCATTTGATAATCTAACCAGAATGAACGACCAACTCGCTTAGAACCGATTCACACCTCAGACATTCGATCCCTCGAGCTAAGCGTGTGAATCTCTGAAGTGGTTCAGTCAGACACTCTACCAAACACCTATTGGGTGCTAGAGCATCTCAGAATAAGCTCCAGTTGATCAGAATGAAGCTAGTGATTACAGCACCAAAACAGAAAAGATCCTAACAATTCTAACCTCAAGCGTCCTAGAAAACCTAAGCTTCACACTGACCTAACTCATCCTCAGGAGCCCTAGGTGACTACTCATAACTCATTAATTCAACAGCAAGCATGAAATCAATATTAGATTACATTAACAAAGAACTAGAATAAGATATGAAATCAACATTAAGCGTAATACTAAATTGCATAAAAATAATTTCGAAATCAAAAGGAATTCGTTCTGAGATTACAAAACCTAAAAAGTCTGCGTGTATGAAAAGGAAGTAAAAACTAAGGTATATTATTCGAATAGAAGAAATAGAAATAAATAGTAAACTTGGTACAACCCTAGGTTAAATTCGGCCCAGTAGGACAAGCCCAGAGTGTAGTAGAAATTAGCCTTTGTCTAGCCCAGTGCTGAAAAAGGCTTAGTATGCAGTGTGAATTAGCCTCAGTCTGGCCCAGGATAAACTCTACTCGATCTGCAACTCGAACAGAAACTATGCGAATCCTAAGACTCCATGAATGGTCCGAGTGCATCTCGAGTTCGAGTGTGTGTAAGCTCGACCAGATCTCGAGCCTCTCACTAAGTTGGAATGATCTCCTGACGCTCTTAAGCTCCAATAACACTCGAAGTGCTGCTTCCTTACTCCTCAGCTGCTCAGCGCTCATAATGCTTAGTTTTAGCGCTTCCAGTACCTGAAAATTCTTTGGATGCAATGTATATGCTAATGCATATGAATGAGGCTACTTGGACTCTAAAATGATGAGAATGTTGTAGAAATGTATGCGGATGCTAGTTAAATGAGGTTCCTAAAGCATGCTAAAAACGTGAATATCAACTCCCCCAGACTTATCTTTTGCTTGCCCTCAAGCAAACAGACAAGAACAAATTCGGAGAAGAGGTTGCTAAACGGGGACTCAAAACCAAAGCAAGCTGATTCGAATGCTAAACTCAGTGTCCTGTTTTGATGTTCTAGGCTGCAGTACTAAACAAGTCATACTCTGAAAACGTTAGCCATACTGATCATAGTTCAATCTAAGTCAAAGCTTAACCTACAATTGCATTCAAATAAACCACTCCTTTTAACATTCAAATTAATTCAAACCATGAATCAAGCTATGCATTTTTGTAAAAACTCATTTGGCTAAGGGATGATCTAAGAGGTGATCTCTTCAGTGTGTTGGCTCATCAAATCTTCACAAGGATCACTCAAAATGGAATAAGCTTTAGTATAAGGGTAAAGGTGAGAACCAATAGATGCATACAGAAACAAGGTCCCATCTACCTAGTGCGCCCAACTCAAACTCAAACCTATTCATTCTAAAACCCAATGTCCGATCCTAATTCTACCCTTTAAAACCAAGAAGGCGTCTCTTTCTTTCAGCTAAGCGCTTAACAAGATCAACTTCAAAAGCTTCTTTTGTTTTGCTAATCTAAGGAGAGGGGTTTCTTAATTCAACTCTTCTAACGGTTTTTGATCATAACACATATCAGCTCTGTAACTATTTTTGTTTTTAATACATAAGACACTTTAAGCTTTGTCTATCTTTTCTTTCTTAGAACCCAATTCCAAATTTTAATTTTCCCAAAACCTTTACTGGAATATTCATATGTTTTGTGCTCTCCCTTTAGACACTTTAATTCACGCCCTTATTCTTTTCTTCATTCCTTTCTCAACCATAGTAAACAAGCATCCCACACCCATAAACCACCTAAGCCTAGTCTGATTCAAAAATTGTGAACCAGAAACTACATGAGACCTTGTTCCTGTCGGGGCTCACCTAACACTTTATGCCAAGATTAATCCAAAAAATATGCCTCACAGTCACACAGCAAACAATGCAGGGCTCAAAAGAAGGTAAGGGTTAAGGTGGGAGTCTACTCGAATTAAAATGTTAGATGTAGATGGTGAAAGGAAATCCGAGTATTTTGTGATCCACAAGTTCAGACTCAATGCATAGACTTGATAATTAAGCATTCATTTCAGGTTATCACTTAGCAAGGAGTGGTGTCTAATCACAACAAAATTCAGTAGAGTTATGAAACCCGGATAAACATTCCTAGCATGGTGCAGTCATACATTTCGGACTAGCAAGCAAGCAGCAGACAACATTAACTCATGACAATGAATTTAGCACAAAAATCAGCAGGCTTGCAAGGCCTAATCATCATAATCCCCAATGCTTTACTAGACTCGATTCCTTATGAATGCTAACTACATGACACTCTATTTTTGACAAATTTTTCAATTTTTTTTTTGTTTTTCTATGCCATATGTGCAATGCAATGAACAAATGATATGGATGCATGAAAATCAAAAATACGAGCAAAGAAAACATGATCAAATGATATCTAGAATTCTCCCCATACTTAAATCACACAGTCCCTTGTGTAGATAAAAAATTGAAAAAGGATCCCAATCAAGCAAGCAAAATAATGCAAATGTATATACAAGAGGAGTGTAATAGGTCATATCTCGGGGTCAAAAAATAGCCCATCCAGCAGGATCCATGTCCATGTTATCCTCATTTTGGGTCTGAGTTTGGAGCTCCGTGTTGGCATTGTACTGGAACGACGTCGAGCCCAAGGAATCCATGAAGTTATACCCTTGTGGCTGCATGAACTGCTGTGAACTTGAGCCAAACTGATCGATGACGTTGGACTCTTGTGGCTGCGTATATTCTTGAGACGTTGAATAGAATAGACCATGACTATTGTATCCGGTCTGAAGCGTAAATTGCTGGGAAGTCGAGCCTTGGTTGTCGAGCTAGGAAATTCCAACTTGCAGTGTGAGCTGCTGAGACTACACCTCCAGGTGCACCTGAGGTTCGAGACTCCGAGTTCTTTCTCGATGGGGGCAGCTTGTGGAGCGTCTACGCTGTTTCAATCGTTCGAAGCTAGGCTCTAAGTTAAGCTCGGGGGTTTTTTCAACTTGTGGATCGAGTTCTTGGGTTGAATTGAGGTTGAAGGCTAGGATTTCCGGCGTCGTGTTCCTTGCCTGAATCTGATCTGGGGTCCTGCACTAATAAGAGGATGCCCTGTGTGGCTGCATCTGAGAAGGAGTCATGTGTTCATAAGAGGATGCCATGTGTGGCTGCATTGAGGGCCAGTGGTTGGTGGGTTGTCTAGAGATCGAGGTGGATCATCTCAAAGATGGCGGTGAAGGTTCTCTGATGACTACGTTAGGTGCTGGTTCTCGTCATCTGCTCGAGCTCTTTCCAAACGAGAGATGACTGAGCTTGTCAATCACCGATTTTACTGTAGTGACATTCCATTTCCCGATCTTTGAAAAGAGACCAATGTGTTTGTGCGCCTCCTGTAATCCTTTGGACATCCTCGGGTCTACATACTCTTCAAAATAGTAGCACTCCGGCTCGCCATGGCTTTGCCCTGTGGCTTCAAGTGCCTGTTCCTGCTCTCTGCGGTTGCCTCGAGGTAGACTTTCAATGATGTAATGTGTCGGTGGTAGAAAAGCCAAATTGCAGTCAAGTGCTAGATTCATGCATACTGTGTTTGGAAGCTGGATGTATGATTCCGAGCGTGCACTTGGCATCGTGAACCTGTATAGCCATTGTCCTTTTGCTGGACACTTCTTCAGAAACTAAGGTGGAGGAGGTATGTCTGATCAATGTACGCTGGAGGTATGGATTCGCTTGATTTGATTGTCACATTACACGCCTCCATTATCCTTGTTAAGATCCCTCCTACGCAGAAATAAGAATTTTCCTTGGACTGCAGCTGCCTTACGCAACTCTTGTATTTGACCATTTGTCGCATTAAAGCCTTGGTGAACCCGTTCTTGTTCTGATTCCCCAGATACTGCATCCCGTGACTACAGGAGTTGAGGTTACCTAGAAGCGCTTCGTCAATCATCTCTAGCTCTGGACGTCTAACGTTTCCAGACTCGTGTCTAGCAAAATAAGATATACCCAGCACCTTATGGAAGTACCTGATTGACGGGTTTATGATTTTTGTGTTCTTGCTCTTGGAAGCGTTGTAATCGTCCGGTGATGCTATCACCTTCCATAGAGAATTTAGCTCTTCACTGTTAAAATCCGTTTCGCAACCATCAGATGGTGGAAGAGTGAAGAGTTCCTCAAACTGAGTCGCCAAAAATGGGTACTTCCTACCGTTAACCGTAAATGTCAAAGCGCCAAACCCATATATCGCCCGCAGCCTTTCTTCATTGTCAAGGTACTCCTGCAGCTCGACAGAAGCAAGAAATTGAATCGTCTCTGCAGCGTAAGTCTCACGTGGGTGTGACACGAACTGCGTGAGTCCAACATTTGAAAGCATCTGATCTACGTTACGAGCAATACCCAAATGCATCATAGTCTCGCAATGCAAGTACCGAGTTCCCTCAACGCGCACCTGATTAAAGTCTTTAAGTGCTTGTTTGTGGCTAACATTCTGCGGCACATTTTCGTCATTCTAGTTATCTTCTGCACTTCCGTTACCACTCGAGTCATCTTGGTCTAAGTTGACAGGTTTTCTACTTCTCATAATTTCTTTCCTGCTGCTCCTCGAGGAACGGCGAATCAGTTGGAGTTCCGAATCAAACTCCTCATTGTCTAAGTTGATGGGTGAATCAACGAGGAAAGGTATACGTATATATCTTGAAGACCCTTTTCCTGACCTCCTCATACTGTGATTGTCTTAAAGCAAAATCTATAAAACTCAAACCGTGATAATGAAGCTCGAAACTAACAATACCAAACTCGAACGCGATGCTTCACACTTACCAAAATATCAATACCCGAACCAGCAAGTTACCACTTGAATTACTAACCCAATACTTGAACCAAAATGTCAATGCTTGAACAGAAATACCAACCACTTGAGCCGAAGTATGACACGACTCCGAACAGCCAAACAAAGGTATGAACCGCGAATAAAGACTCGAGCTAGAGTAAAATAAATACGGCCACAGAGTTAGAGATCAAACTCGAGTTGATCTCGAGTCAAAAAAGGCAGCGACGTGAGCTGGCTCGAGCGGACCTCGAAAAGAGAGTGACAGCAGCGACACTCGAGTCTATCTCGAGTAAGAAAAAGCAGAAGCGAATAACAACTCGAGTTTATCACGAGATGGAAAAGCGGTTAGTTCTCGAGTTCAAATAACGGCTCGTGTGACGGCTAAGGCGGTGGCGGCGTAAAACCAGCTCGAGAATATCTCGAGTTTAAAAGCCGGCGGCGGTATGGTGGCTAAGAAAAGACGGCGGTGGTGAATAAGGCGGCAGCCGAGCTTGAGCCGAACTCGAGTCGAAAAAGGCGATGTGACGACTAAGAAAAGTGGCCATGAACGTGACTCGAGTTGTGCTGAGCTGAGCTTGAAACTCGAACGGATTGGTTGCTTGATCCTGAGCTGAGCTTGAAACAATGTTAGCTTCAATGAAAGAGAAAAAGTTCAGCAAAGTAAAGTAAAGAGAGAGAAACATTGGTTCAAGTGATGTGAAGGTGGATTGAATGTGCAAAAAATAAAAAGAAGACTGATGCAATGTTTTTACTATCTCAAATATCCTACTGCATTATCATCGTTGCAATATAGAAAGGGTCAATCCAATGGGAGAGCAACTAGCAATTAGGATGCAATTCAACTTATCTAATTCAATCCAATTCAGATATTGATTATACTATCAACCTATTGAGCAAATAACCTAACAAACAACCAAAGCAAATAGGAATAAGAAATATAGAACCAGAATCAGAGAGTAATAAGGAGAACAAAAAAAAAACGATACAAAGCACTAAAGAGCAAGAGTAAATCAGTAGGACAAGCAGGTCTCAAGGATGGGAATCATGGATCAGTGAAGCTCCTTAATCTACCAAAGATGCCTAACAAAAATCAAATAGAGGTGATCTCCAGACAGCAAGTTCACAAGTAAATGAATCCATTCTCATGGCAAACAATCTCAACCAGACTACAATCAGACCTAATTCTCATTAGCGAATTATAATCAAGAAGGCATGAAGAAACAACTTACTAAAGCCAATAAACACTCTAGACAACTAATCTCTTAGGCTAGATATGCAAATCTCTGAAATTAGTTGGTTCAGGAATTTCATCAAACACTTTCTGGGTGTGGAAATTCCCATAATCTAATCTCAATTGATCAAAGAGAAATTAGTATTAAGAACACTAAAACAGAAGAGATCATATGTAAAACTAGGCTTAAGCATCCAGGAGACTAAGGATTCCTCACTAATCTAACCCATC
>OVAX01003977.1:0-15907 GCA_900406405.1 Lepidium africanum | reverse complement strand
TTATTCTAATATTTTAGTTAAAAATAATAAAAAATATTATTAATATAATTTTAAAGTTATACATAATGAATCTTGATAGATAACTAATTTAATTTTATAGTTTCTAAATAAATTAAAATTTCAAAATTATATCATATAAATTATTTATTTAACAATATAAAGTACTATAGGTTATTTGAGTGATCTAAGAAAAATATTCAACCAATCAAATAGAGACATGTGTCTAATTTTAGAGTTTGTCACCGGTTTTTCATATGAGAATTTCTTAGATAATTAATATTTTATTTATTTGATATTATTTTTATTATTTAATTAGTGAGAAACTCTTCAAAAGATAGTCTTTATAATGTGTTACATGATGAAATCTCACATAGAACCCAAAAAGTTAAGATTTATTTTATTAATGTTATATAATTTTTTCTTTTTTTTCCAGCATAGAATTCTTTTTCTTTAAGTTATAGAATTCAAATAAATTTTTTCCTCTAATAAATCTTAAGACCCAAAAAATATTTTATTTCCATTAACTGGTTTGGCAAAAAAATGCCTTACTTTTGTCCAGAATAACCCTCACTCCTAATCTCTCATTTAACATCTCTATATTTATTCACATTCAGTTAATTATTTGCATGTTAGGATATTTATAGATTTGAGATCTTTTGAAATAGGTACAAATTAAAGCAACAATGAAAATGAAATGAGTGTGTATAATATATAAAAGTCTTTAAAATTGAAACAAAATGGTTCATATGATTTTCTTATTTATTTTTCCTTGCAGAAGAAGCAAAAGAAACGCGTGAGAGAAACCCGACCCAAAATCTAAACCGGAGCTCCGGTTTAAGACTGGGTGGGGCAAAAAGTGATCAAGTAGTTAGATTCAAAACAAGTAAAAGTACTTGAAGCGTCGTCGTACGCGTAACTGTAAGCACTAGGGCAAGCATTCTTAAACATCAATGAGTAATACGTTGGAGAACAAGTTTGTGGCGTTGAGTGAGCTCCGGTGCAACAAAACTCCGGCAAATTAAACGCTGCACAAGCGCTTTTACACGCTGCAACGTTTCCTGAATGAGGATCCATGATACGAAGCTCATTAGGGCAAATCTCATTGATTTCGTTGACACAACCAGCATAACGACAATTTCCGTAACCTCCTTGTGGTTTTATCCCCATTTTGACATTGTAACCATCAACTAGGCTTACATCGTAAAAATCCATTCCGGCATTGCTTGATCCCACGGTGAATTCAGCTAGAGTGGCAGGAGGAATTCCGCCACCGCGACATTTTAGAAGGCCGCCGCAGTCTCCGGTGACACAGTTGCCGCGGCCGTAAGAGTCGAAATTGCAGCCGGTACGAGCCCAAAACCGGCCTGACCATCCTTGAGGAGCCGTGAGTTGTACGGAAGTGCCTGGAGTTAATTGAAATCCGCCGTCGCCGAGGGTGTTGCTATTGCCGGAAAGTATTCCTGGCCAGACGGTGTAAGGACAATGGTTCTCTAAAGTGAACACGGTGGCGGAAATAGCAATGCCGCCTGAAATTTAAAATCTGTTAGAAAAAAAAAATTGAATCGAGGACTGAAAAATATATGATCAAAAGGAGCTAAAGAGACAGTAATGGAATTATCATCATTTGAGATTAGAATAAACAGAGGAAATGTAATAGTGAAACAGAGGAGAAACAAAAACACAAAAGAGAGTGTGTTTGATGTTTACTAGTGATGAACACAAAGAAGAGAATGCAAATACTGGAGATAGTCGCCATTTTTTTGTTAGGGTTTCTAGATTTCTGTGAATGATGATGATGAATCTACAGCTCCGGTTCTCTTATATATAAGTGCAGGTCCAAGGTAGGGCTATCATTTAAATTTGATTTATATTTATTCCATTTTTTTATTTCCAACTTTTTTGTAGCAAACTGTTAGACCATCTTCTTTGGCACTGTGAAATTTTATATGCCTTGATGGTTTCTTTAAGTAGGTTGATGAATTATGATAATCTTAATATGTTTAGAGACATTTTTGGTTTTGTGGTTGTCGAAGTCTTTCCTAAACCAAAAAGGAAGTTGGTTCTGTCAAAACTAACATGATCTCATTTGCACCTACTTAGATAAAGAGATAAGATTACATCTGACCAAGCAAAGACACGTACATAAACAGAAGATGCTTTGCTCCGCCTGAATAGATGATCCAATGTAGCAGTTAAAGAGCGTGAGAAACAACTTTCTTTCTCTTCCTTTCTCATCACCTGCTAAATGAAGGCAACATCCTTTTGGGACAAAGAAAGCTCTCTGCTTCTTCAATCACCGACAAAGTTTCGTTTAAATGAAAACTTCCTTCGTCGACTGAATAAGAAATTAGAATACTGAATAAGAAGTTAGAACACCTTCTCATAAGACATATGGCGACAACCTGTTGTTACTTCCAATTCATGAACACGAGTTTCACAGTTCCTACATAAAATTTCCCTGCAAAGTTTGCTTGGTGACAGTTTTGAAGGAGAACTATCAACAGTAGATTAGCAAGATGAACGAAACAGGTTGATACAACCAAATGGGACTAAGATACAAGTCAAATGAATATATGAGTTCCAAGAGAATAACATGAAATACAATTATTAACTGTAAAGTGTAGATCAAAAGAGCTAACAATTAGGCAGCCCAAAAAACTTTTCTGCCTGTAAAATTTTTGATATTATTTCTTTGTATGCAAAGAAAGAATTGTATGTACAACAGAGTTAGTGTTTTTTTACATCTTTACTAGAATCACCACTAAAACAACCAGTAGACGGTGAGGGTCGGAACTTGTAATAAGTAGCAAAAGATAAATATGTGCCGCTTAGACAAGCATAGATTTTGAAGCAGGTGTATGAATATAAGGTCAGATATATAAATAGTACTGTCAAAGATATTACCACTGTAAAAGTTGCTATGCACTTCAGAACAGAGAGTTCTTCTTCTGGTCTTTGATTGGGGAACTGTCCCTGAGCATTGAAATCAGATAGCAATTTATCCTTCAACTGAAATGAATCCATTAACCAAACAGAAGATTCTTCTTCGTTAGCTGGAATGTTCTTTAGTTGAACTCGCCTAACATGGATATGAACTTCTGAAGGATCCGTCCCAAATACATTGTCCAAGAAAGTTGGGCAGCGAGGCTTATATGCGATTGTCAGATCATATACTGCATTTCAGAGCATCACGTAAGAAGCTTGAGGAAGCTTGATGTTAATAAATGGAAATGCATTGCCCAGTAATTCTGGTCATGAGGTCCCACATGGGGACATTGGACAAATAGAAGACATGCAAACCATCGTAATGTCATAAAAACCAAACCACAAGTCGTTGCAGAAAATTTGGTGTGAGATACTACTACATATACACGACATTTTAATCAAATTTTCATGAACCATACATACCAGCATCCAAAGAGCTATGTAGAACGTCTAGGCAAACGCCAAAACCCCTTGTTTTTGGTAAAAGTACGTTTGATAATGCTGGAAGACCAGAATCAGCTGCAAACTTTTGGCTTTTCTTGCATTTCTCTTCACTGCAAAATCAAAATAAGGGAGGTTCCAGATATAAGAAAAAAATTATATAAGACTAAGAGCACTATTTCACACATCCACGTGCAGTACTAATTAGCAAGCAAATCACAAGGCGAGGATGATTGGTTTAACATATATTCAAGAGATGCTTAGTAGAGTTAGATAGCCTAACAAAGAGACACTGAAAAGGATACAGATTGATTATGAATTAGCTATATCTAACATACGTTGCAACGTGTTGGTAATGTAAGTTCATATGTAAAATCAGACAGGGAGCATATAGTACGTGAAATCGGTTCCTTCCGGGAATAGAGCAAGCCATAAGGGTTCTTGAGGATCCTTAAAAGATGAAAGCATTTGAAGCAAAACAGGTTCGTCAACCTCTCGCTTCCTCTCCACTGGGATAAACTCCAAAACGTGAAAACCCCATCCAAAAATAGGTAATCTCATCAAGCTGCTCTTGAGCACGTATTTGATGTAGCCAAGACACCCTTTTCTCAAGGCAATATTCCACAAATACATCCAATCCACCTCTGTCCTGTGATTTGCAATTAGCAAAACACGTTTCTCTAACGGAATGCTGTCTCCAGAGAACACTACAGTTGTCCCGTTAACCGTTTCAAATAGATAAGGCCACAAAGCTAACCAGTGACCAAAGATTACCGAGATAACTTTCCTAGATTGACGCACACTCAGAAGTCGTAGACCTAGAGCAGCTATTGGTGAAAAGTACAGGAGAAACATAAAAGCAGTAGACAGAAACACCAGTAGGATTATCAGGCCCCTCAGAATCCTAAGCGGGGTCAAGGGGTGATTTTTTAAATTATCAGAATTCAGATCTCCACAAACTTCCATCTTTCTCCAGATAAACCTCAAGACAAACTGCAGCAATGAGAATAAAAGATTACTCAGTGCGACCTAAATTAAGTTGCAGACAATAGACTAGAAATAAAAAAGCAAGAGCTTAAACATGCAATTTGAGTGCAATTGCTGAGATCACATGATTTTCAGTAACCATGACCCACATAGATCCTTCCCCAACAGTCCTGTTCAGAGTATAGAAAGAAACATTCCATCTAGCAACGACCCAGAAGACATTGCGATTAGAGATCCCTAAGCAACACATCCATGAATAAATTAAATACAAAAACCCAATCTATCTTAATTTTATCTGAAACTTGTAAAAAGGAAAGTTTACATTGTCAATCCGAATCTCAGGAACATGAATTACTCTCTATAAGCAATTATTAACAGAGAATTCCGTATCTATGAATTAAGTGAAAGATTCAACCAACGAATAATTATAAAGAAACATAGATTTTCTTAGTATCTAAGGCTGCATAAAAGAGAAACCATCCAATTTAACTATAAACATCAATATTCCAAAACAATCACGCAGAAATCACGGAAAAAACACCACCCAAATAGAGAAATACGTGTGAATACCGCAACTAAAAATCAGATTCCACGTGACATAAACAACAACAAAAAACACTTCTCACGACGTATCTTTGGAAAACCCCCGAAAATGGCAAAAACAGAAGCAATCTTAAATCACGAAGAAGAAGAGAAAGAGATAAAGTATACCTGGAGAAGAAGTTTGAAGAGCGGAAGGAGTCGGCGAAAGCGAAGAGGATAATTGTTAAATGGAACAGAGTAATACGAATCTCATACGAAGTTTCAGAGAAGGATTCGTTTCGGGTCAGATATAATAGAGACGATGGGTATGATTAGGGACGGTAAGGTGCATCGTAATAGAGCAATCTGATTGGTTTAGTGACAAAAGGTCAAACCTGTGGAGAGGACAAATCGCCCTACGCTGACACTTGCGACCCGATAATATTCTCCTGCGGTCCTGCCGTCGCAATACTCTGAAACTCAAACGTGAAGCAAACTATAAATAAATAATTTTCTAACTATTATTATTGGTTGTACCAAACACGAATAAAATCACGCTTTTCATAATTAAGATTTGTTTAATGTTATTAGTACTATGCCTCTTCCTCTGGATCTAAAATTTTGTTCTAGGTTTTCGATCTGAAACCTTTTTAATACGAGTTTTGTGGATATATTATTATACACATAAAATTATTCCTAAAATTAACGAATAATTTACTTATGTCCTATATGATAATTATGGATACGATATCCAGATTTTAATAATGATTTTCAGACTAAAGGAAATGCTATAAAACAAAAATAAAACATCAAAATTAATTCAATTACTAGGATTATACCCACGCTATAGCGTGGAATTTGATTGTTTTTTCAATTCGTAATCATTTAGTTTATTGACCCGTATTGATATTTTGAATATAGTTTTCTAGATATTGTTTTAAAGGCCCAAAATCCGAATCGAAATCAACCCAAATCAGATGAACCGAACCCGAAAAAAACATGACAAAATATTCCAATGAATCCTAAATCTATGGCTTCGAATGGAGAATGCAAATNCATGACAAAATATTCCAATGAATCCTAAATCTATGGCTTCGAATGGAGAATGCAAATCAAAAAATGCAGATCATGCAGATTACATTTTTTATTATTATTTTATTACAATTTTTTTTTTTGATTTATAAGGAGATAAACAAAATAGAATCACTTTACTATTTTGTAATTTTGTACTTTGTACAAGTTAGATTACGCTAGACTATTTTTTCATTCCAGTCAAAAGTTTCGTGTTTATTTTATATTAGTTTAGGAAGAAAACTATTATCAAACGGTGACATGCGATAATAAATTTTTATTTTATTTTATTTTAATGTTATTGATATGAATTCAAGAACCACGAGTATTAATATAAGTCGGATATAATAAACAAACTAAAATAAAGTAACACTCAAAGTTAGGTTGTTTTTGTTTCGGCGAAAGAATTTTCATGTTTGTTCAATATTATCAATTTCTAACATTCTTTTCTATTTTTCTCCATCAGTAATTATAACTATCTTTTTTATTTTATTCTTTTCTATAAATTACAAAATTTCAAATATTGACGTCTTGCCACCATATACGATTATAGCTTTAGTAATTTATAATTATGTAATTATATATATATATATATAATTTTTAACTAAATGAGAGATTATATTAATTGTAGCTAACTAAACGAGAGATTATCTATTCAATCTTATAAGAATTTATATTTTACCATTTTAAGTTCTTATGGAAACAAATCAAAATATTTAATTGATAGAAAATAATCAAAACATTTTAACTGATTCTCTCATAACTAAAGAACATAAATTTAAAATGGTGTATTTTGATTTTCCCATAACAAATTTGCAATATTTTCTCTCATGATTGCCAAACGATCTCCTTCTCCTACGGCTTCTGTGGCGCTTCCTTGAGTCTCAAAATTTGCATTGTCATTTTCTGTACGTCCCATTACCTCGGCAAAATGCTTATCAGATGCGTTTGAAATTCTAATAACATTATGTACTCCCATTGTAGCCAATATCACTCTTTTTTGAATATGGACATCATATTTAGGAAATTCACGTAGAATCCTCCATTTCTTCTTCCAAACGGGAAATGTCCTCTCAATAACTGAACGTAAAGATGCATGATATCGATTCAATAATTCTTGCTTGTTTCTTGGAGGAGGACCATTTTTGAATTGTGACATGTGATACGTGACAACCGTATTTCATGAAGATGTAAATGGCGCTAAGAACCCTTGTTTATTTGGATAGCCAGAATCAACTAGATAATACTTGTTTTTTGGAGGCAAAGGAAATTCAGAATCATTTTCTTGCGCCATTGTGAGAACTGCTGTATCGTGACATGAACCCGGTGCTCCATTCCAAATGTATATGAATAACATATTCAGATCACATATGGCCATCATATTAAGCGATGTTGTATTATGTCGATTCCAATACATTGCTTGTATTTCAGGCTTCACTTTAACACATACATGAACTCCATCCATGGCCCCGACAAATCCACTAAAATATGGCCAATATTTTCGCTTCATTAACTCTCGTTCAGGAATCCGACTTAGTTCTTCTCTTGTTAGAGTCCTGATATAATCACAAGCAAGTAACTTTGTCGCTCTAAGAACTTCAAAAAATTTTCTATTAACTGTCTCTTGTGTTCGCCCAAATCGTAAGCCAACATCTCTCTAAACCTCGTTGTGTCCACATATACGTAGAAACATGGCTACACTTTCTTCAATGCTCACATTCAAAGTTGATTGTAAGCCATATCTTGTTTCTAATTCATCACATAATCTTTGTAAACAATAAAGTGACATTCGTAGCAACTGAAGACACGCATCATTATCTACTTGTATTCGACGCCATATATTCACCCACCCCAAACCACCATCAGTTTGGCTTGGTCCCCTTTCAAAATATCGATGGTAGTACTTCAATGATGGTTGAATTATTAACTCTTCAAACTGTTCATTTTCCAAAATCCATAACTCAATTCTCTCCTCATAACTTAGATTTTGGACACTTTGTGATCGCAACTGACATATACGAAATGCCTGAAATGTTTTAAACACAAAGTTAAAGATAAATGAAATTGATAAGAAAAATGGGATAGTTCAATAATACGTAATACATAATGGATAATATAAATAAATTACACAAACATTTTAAGGATGTTAATAACAAAACAAAAGTGCTACTAAACTATCATCGTTATTTTGTATATATTAAAATAAAAACAAACTCTTTAAAGAGTGTAATGGTGGGGACGTTTAATTGACTCAAATACGTTCATATGTCACACCTACTCCCATCACAAATAGTCCCTTTACTCCAAAAAAATCAAAAATTCTTCACAGAAAAATAAAATCATTTGCTAAATTTATCCCATTTTTTCTTTAACTTAACTAAATATGCACATATTTGAATTATACATTTGATTTAATTCTCTACTAGATTCAAAATCTATATTAAAAATTTGTCTAAAGCAAACCAAAGTCATACATTCCATAAAAATAGTAATGTTATATTTTATAAACAATATTACATTTTTCCATAATATATAATAACAAAAAAGTAACAAATGATTTTGAAGATATTATAAAGATCACTAACCTTCTTTCACTCTTGATGTAATTTTATAGTTATCCTGCATGTTTTACAATTTTTCAAAATTAATAATTTTGTATATTAATAAATTGTGGATTAAGCAAAAGAAAAAAAAAAGATTGCAAAGATAAAATGAACCATACGTGAGAGAGAGAAAAGAGATTGTTAGGTGAATGTTATTTGCTTTGATTATATAAGCATAATAAATAGGATTTAAAAAAATTACAGGGCGTCCCACCAAGACTATGCATGATTTCACTTTTCTACATTTTGTCTGCATAGATAAAACTGTATTTTCTTTGCATTTATTAATTTCCTTTTTATTGTTTGAATGGGAAAAGTTATTGCAGATGGCCACACATGTAATTCTTTTGTCTCTCTCTTGTATCTCATTAGAATTCTATGTATTTGAAAAACTAAACCCAAACCCGAATCAGAACTAATTCAATAATCAAATTTTAGTTTCTCTATTAAATTTTTAAAATTTTTTAATTTTTATGTAAAAATACTTGAACCCGAACTCGATCTATATCATATCAAACTCTATACGGAAAATAAAAAATCTGAATATTTCTTAAACCAAAATAAAAAAAAGTACGAAAGTATGTGAACCAAACTTGATAAAGTATCAGAATGTATAGTAAATCTATGTACCTAGAAAATCGAATCTAAATCCAAACCAGAATAGAATTAATAATTGAATTTGTAACCAATATATTTTTATTAAGATTTAGTCTTTTTTAGAGATTTATATATTAAATTTTTATTAAATTTGAATTTTTAAAAATTTGTAACAAAATCTACCTTAACCTATTTTTAAGGGTTGTTATGAACCATAAGTTAAATTTTATCCTAAAGTTTAAAACATAGTTTAAATGAAAGTGTCTCCCACTTTAATTTATAAGACTAGGATTATACCCACGCTATAGTATGGGATTTGATTGTTTTTTTCAATTTTTGTTCATTTAGTTTTTTTAGACCTATGTTGATGTTTTGAATATTGTTTTCGAGATGTTGTTTTAGAGGTCCTAAACCCAAACCGAAATCAACCTGAAATAGAGGAATCGAACTCGGCAAATTACCCAAATAAATCCTAAATCTATGTATATGAAAAACTAACCTAACTCGAATCAAAACAAAATCAATAACCAAATTTTAGCTTTTTAGATTTTTTTCTATTAAATCTTTTTTAATATTTAATTTTTATATAAAAATACACGACCCTGAACTCGATCAATACCAAATCGAACTCTGTTCGAAAATTTAAAATACTCGAATAAGTCTTAGAATAGCCTACCAAAATACCAAATTAGAGACTGAACTCGACAAAATACCAGAGTATGTCCTAAATATATGTACCCAAAAAGCGAATACAAACCATAACTAAATTGATAATCGATTTTGTACCCGATTTTTTGTATATTAAATTTGAGTTTTTTGGAGATTTATCTATTGTATCTTTATTGATTTTGAATTTTGTATAAAAATTTGCAACAAAACTAATTTATTCCTATTTTTAAGGATTGTTATGAACCATATGTTAATTTTATCCTAAATTTTATAACACACTCAAAATGAAATTGTCTCGCGCTTTAATATATAAGATACTCTATCATCAAAATTTTTACATTAAAAATATTTAGAACAATTGCTCTCAGTCTGATAGTTAGGATGATCTAGCAATATATTAGTGGCTTGGAGCGAAAAAAATAATGTGGCCTAGAATAAAATATAGCTTTTATTAAAAAATTTTATATAATTAAAAGTATACACAGTTTCATATGGAAAAAAATTCCAGTTTACCATATTTTTCACCAAATACATATCATCAATTTTTCAAACACAATTAAATTGTTTTTTAAACTGTAAACATAATTTTAAAAGATAATGCGAGTTAGAAAAACACAAAAAATCTTGAAAATGTTAAGAGATTTTGAATAAGTAATTTATTTTTTGATTTTTTTTACTGATAAAATCAGTAAGTGAATATTGAGCAATTCTTAGATTTTTTAAAAAAAATTCCTAAAAATTTAGAAAAATGAGAATAAAATAACCACAATCTAAGTACTTTTAAAAAAATATGTTAATAATACTTGTTAAAGATGTTCTTTTAAAATTAAACCTAACTATTTCAAATTAGTTCATTAAAATTAGATTGATAAAAGACATACGTAAGTATAATTGTTTCTTAAAAAAGTGGCCTTCTAAATTAAATTTTTGTGTGTTGCCTAAGGCAAATGCCCATACCACTTCCCTTAAAGCACGATTATGGATCCAGCTAATAATTTACTATCAGAATTCGATTCTTATACTTATAGAAAAAAAAATTCAAACATACCACATTAATCATTTAGATCTAAGTCTTTTGAGATTTCAACCGAAGCAAATGAAAATTAAATAACTAAAAGTATTTTTTATATATAATTGAGATTAAGGAATACAAAATTTTATTTGTTACCTTAGAGTGTCTGGACCAAAATCCAATTACTATTCTAAAGATTAACACCGATGATTAACATATAGCTTTGTTTTTTCTGGTCAAATGATAACAGTTTAGTTTTCTCTCATGCTCCAAAATGCTCATACGACCAGTCTATTATATTACTATTTAGTTTACATATATATTAATTTTTTCGAATATACCTGTTTAGGTTCGAATTTTCAACTTAAAGTTTTTATTTTATAAATGTTTTCTCAAGAGGTTAATAAAAAACTATTTCCTCTAAGTTGGCAACAAAATAAAGAACTATTTCTACGACTAAACATACTTGACTAATTATTTTACTAGACTAAAGATATGTTCTTTACTTAATATAAAGCACATGATAATAAGATATCATTGACCACAAAACTAGAAAAGTAAACTGTGTGAAAAGTGATAGTTGACCAAATATGAGAATGTGATCGATGGTCCATGAGTTCTTATTCGCCCATCGATTCATCAACTTACACTAAGGTGTAAAGATTGGAAAAAAACATATGGGGTCATAAATGAAATAAACATAATATAGGGTCAAAAATGATATAAACAATAAACTATGAGGAAGCCAAAACAAAATGGTAAAATATGAGGGTTTATGCACAATTACCAATTCACGGTGCCGTCGAACTGGATATTTTTCACACTCTTGTCCTTCAGAATTATCGGGAGAATTTCGGACATGTTCTGTTCCGATCTTCTCCTTTCTCCGAATCTCAACTTTTATCGATTCTTAGTTCTGTCTGTACACTAAGTGATTGCTTTTGAGTGGAGCAATGCCGATTTCAATGGAGCTTCCCGTTTTCTCAACTCTTCGAGTACCATTGTTCTCTCGATTAGCTTTCGTTCCTGCTTTTGGCATTCCGTTTTCGTCCTTTGGTTCTACGAAGGGATCGAAATGTACCGCTCTAAAGGCGCGTCGGATTTGCGTGACATACTTGGTGAGAAATTCGGCTCCGATGGAGACATGTGAGAGAGATGAACATGGAGCTGAGTTCATTGAGGTCCTTGTTATTGGAAGTCGAAAGGAGTCTATCATGGATTCTTGCTTGGATTCTCCTTTTCCTTCTATTCCTCTCCGATTTTGGTATATGTTCAGTCTTTGATTGTTTCATGATTCTGTTTCATCTACTCTAAATCGGAACCTCCTTTCTGTTTAGTAACTGAGTTGAGGTTGTAACCAAGAATCCTGATGGTTCCAAATCGGATAGTCACTTGTTGCTGGCACAATTAAGTATTTACACTCCTCTCGTACTGATGAAGCTTATGACTTCAATGAATTATGTATGTTCTGTTTATTCATGATATTGACCAATTTTGACTCGCAACTCGCCTTTTTCCAGGAGTATCAGCAGGGACTCTGGAGATTTAGTGTTACTGCAGAGGCTCAATCAAGAAGGTCCAAATCTATTTTTAGTGTCTTAAAGAGATTACAGCAAAGTGTTAGCTACTTCTTAAAGGCTATCATCATTACCTGTTACCTCACCTCTATCTTTATGTTTACAGTTAATGTTTCCAAGACTCTGAATCCAATTGAGATGATACAATCGCGTCCACGGACCTTCATCCTTGTTTGTACTTTTCTTGCCTACCACTGTTTGTGCTGTTTTATGATACAAAAACTTTAGTATAATTTGCAGTTCCATGTGCCCGCAATGAATTTAGTAGATTTACTTGTAGGATTCTCGGCTTCTATTTGGTGTGGAACAACCATAAACAACCATGGTTCCTGAATGTGCATAGGGTCTTAGTGAAATGTAATGATTCAGTGCTGGCTGTGCATCTGATTCTGCTTAAACTGTTCCACTTTCCAGGTGGCTAGTGCTGGATATGGTTCTGACCACGTTGAAGCTATTAATATTCTTAGTGCAGTAAGATCTGGGGGTAACTTAGCTGTTGCTGTGCTATTAAGGCCTTTCAGCTTTGAAGGGCGAAGGCGTCTAGAAGAGGTATTTTTTGATTGCCTTAAAGTTTTACCTGTTTAAAATGTACTAAAGAAACAGTTTGGGATTTAATCCTTGTTGTCGCAATATTAAAGTGCTGTTAAAGCTTACCTTGGTGATAGAATGATCAGTCTTCAAAGTATTAGTTAAGTAGTCTGACTGTTTACTGGAGTTGCTATTAGAACATGCTCACCTGAATTGGTAGAGAAGAAATTTAGGTGGATAACTATCGAGTGGTTTTCACCTTTGCCAAGAGTGCACCTTCCCAAATATCTATCTATCATCTCCATTTCCTGTCAACATTTTTTTGTTGAGAACTATATTTTATGTTAACTAAAAATCGCCCATCAGATGCCATCTCCATCTACAAACAAGTTCAACTGCATTCACTATCTCTAGTTGGTTTTTTTTTTTTCTTTTCTTTTTCTAATTTCTCAGGTTGTTTGCAGATTAACGACTTGGCTACAAAACTGCAGCAGCTCACCAGTTTCTGTATAGGTACTTTGTCAACATTTTGATAGATCTCCTGACACAGTAGTGTCTGAAGAACTACCTTTTGTACTGGCATTACTTCTGGCCATAATATGACTTTAATTTGGGCTATATAGATATCGACATAGAGATGTTACTGCAGAAGGATTTGGTAACTTTGGATGAGGCGTTGAGAAATGCAAACAATGCTGTTTCGATGGCAATAAATGCAGCTTCCGCGCTGATAAGTGTAAGGTTACTTATCTGCTGTGCTGTCTCTCATAGTGTACTCTATTTCTTTGACTCATTATTATATATGGGTTTATTTAGGGGAGGCATGGAAACTTTATCGACATGAGGCATAAAGATCTTAAAGAACTTGATGGTTCAGAAGTTACAACGGTACGTTTCGTAAAAGTATTTCTTTTGGGTTTGAAGATTAAAGATCTTTGTAGTTTAACCTGTTCTTGAGAACTCTATATTCTTTTCCATTTCCTGTATGGTATAGTCACCCTCGTCTTTATGATAACATATTACATTCAAACTATAGTACAGGAAGTTCTTGTCCTCTTATAATTTAGGTGACTGTCTATATTGGTTGAAAATAGGATATTGTTTAGTTTGAGCATGTCTTCAATCCTAACTCTCTTATATCCAGATTCTAAAGAGCTACAAAGAGGCAAAGGTTGGTTTTGGAGCTGGTCACAACCTTAAGACTTCGATTCTACGAGCTACATCCGATTGCCCATTCTTTCGCCCTGGCATAAAGGTATTTCTTATTCATCATAGAGCATTGCGTAGAAAACTCATTGGTCCTATTTAAGTTCTCAGGTTAATCACTTTTTCCTGTACACTCTCTTCTTCCAGAAAAGACAAAGAAAATTGGTCTGATAATAATGTGAACATAAGAATATTAATATAGGAATTGATAATTAACGAAATAAGTCTAAACATATGGTCGTATATACAAACCTTTAAATCTATGGCATCATTTTCGGGGAGGAGCAAGGGTGATAATTTAATTGTGTGCGATTGGACATTTGTACTTGAAAGATATTCTCCCTGACACCACTTTCTTATGAATACGTTCTTCAAGTAACTTTTTTTCATGCCACCCTTGCTTTTTCCAACATGCAGGATCTAAATGCTATTATATGCATTGTGGCTAGTTCGGCACCTCTTCAGAAAAAGGACATGAAAACAATCCTCCGTACTTTTCGTCAAACAATGGAGTACAGTGGAGATATTATAGTATCAAGTGTTTATAAACCTGATCTGGAGTCTAAAGTGCTAGTCACAACGTTTTTTATATTAAGGTGGGTATTCATGTTTAGCGATGGGTGTGATTTAAGCTCATGCATATGGTTCCATACTTAGTTGAAACTCGACAGAGAAAAGTATATATAGTTTCAGCATTATACCATAAGTACTTATTTGTTTGATTTAGTCTGTGATGGTTTTGTCAAGACTCAGGATTCTATTTCCCACTTTTAAGCATAAGTTTCATATGCCATCACAGTTGTTCAGAAGAAGAAACATCCAACAAAGGCAACATCTTTTCTGGTCTCTTTCCGTTTGTTTCAAATATCTTCAAGAAATATCGTTCCCAGCTCCAAAGTGAAATAAATGCTGGATTTGGAGATGCACTGGTTGCAAAGGAAGATTCCGCAGATTCTACTGATGAAGAAAGTTCCGAGCAGAGTCTTGAAGGATTTGAAACTGACTCTGAGGGATTCATGGGAGCTTCTGAGATCGGTGATAGTGAATACCCATTACAGGAGGAACCATCCAGTAATAGTGGACTGGATCTTGGAGATGAAAATATAGAAGGTATAAAATTTGAAGACAAGTTTTCCTTGCTGCTTATATGTAGTATACTTCAGTATGCTTCATAATATGTTATTTATAGGATGCTGAAGCAGTAAGCCCAAAATATAACTATCTTAAAAGTGAATGAAAAATTATTTTTTCTAGATTATGGTGCTATCCAGAGGGAGCCAATTGCTAACTGGAGCAAGGATTCGAGTTACCAGATTGCACAGAAATGGCCAGCTGATTCTGGAGACACTGCCGTTTTAAGCCTTGGTATTGTCAACCTTCCTGTTGGTGTGAGACCGTCAAAGAAATTAAACAGTAGTCTCATGGTCGCCAGTCAATCCTCTAAGAAGGATAATTCCAGAGATGAATCATTATTCAACCTTAATGGCTCAAGCTCAGCAAAAGACTCTAGCGATACTGTATCTACCCTGCTATCTGAGAAATATTCTGATTTTACGAAGCAAAGAAATTTATCCGCTAGAGCAGCGTCTATGCTGGTAAGTACCAATGTAGTAGTTTATGAGGTTAAGATGTAAATTTATCTTCTTAATAGTGGATTGCTTTTTTTCAAACAAGAATGTATAGAGAGGCCAACGTGGTCTCCTTGGTTC
>OVAX01003976.1:0-11128 GCA_900406405.1 Lepidium africanum | reverse complement strand
TAAGAGAAACTTATAACATCTGTAATAGGAGTATATCACAAGAGTTTCTCATAAAAAATATAATAATAAAATAATATATAATATTTTTTTATTGTAAGAATCTTTCAAAATTCTAAGAACTCCCACTCATAATCTCTCAATGAGAGACTCTCTTACCTTTTTTGAGAGACTTTTTCAATAAAATACTATTATTTAATATTTTATTATTACTTTTTAGATCAGAGATTCTTGTGATAGACTCCCATTACAGATGGTCTTAGTGAGTTTCTCACCAATGGACGCCAATATTTAGTATATATTTCTCAAACAAAATTCTACTAAAAAATATTAATATTATATTAGTGAGAGACTCAATAAATTTTTCACCATTGAAGATGCTCTTACATATATATATAACTATATATAAATATATAAAAAGCAAGTCGAGTCTCTCAATTATTGAAACATCAGATTTTTCAAGTCTGTTTTAAAAAAAAAATTAAAGATTCTTTTAATTAAAATAAAACATTAATACATCTCATATATAATTATGCAATGATTTGAGAGTAGTTTTAATCGAATCAATATAACAAATATAATTTCATCTACACAACATTTAAAATATGTATCCAATGGATACATATTTTTTAGGAGAAATTTCAAAAATACTCTTTTTTAATATGCTTTTTCCAAAACCTACAATTTTTTTTGGAAATTGGGAGAAGGAAAAAGGTATGAGGAGCCACTTTTTGAAAAGAAACATATCAAAAAGGGCATTTCTTAAAATTTTCTCTATTTTTTGTATGAATATAATACATATCAAAAAATATTTATCACATCATTTTCTCTTTCTAATCTAAATTCATATATCTCTATAGTTCATATATTTACATTTAACTTAATATATAAACTTATAAACCATTTAAATACTTAAACAGAAATTCACTTTACAACTAAATTTTGAAATATATAAAACTAAACAGTCATACATAAACCGTACTAATTTGAAAATTGAAGTTTCAATATTCAAAAACTTATAATTATATGCTATTTTTTTGGTAAAATAAAATTTTATATAGAGTTAATTCTAATTACATACTAGATAATACAATATACATAGTTTAAAGCAAGTATATATCTGATATTTGCTTCTCATAATGGATAATAAAATTACGATATTTTTTATTCGATGTAAAATTATATGTACCATTTTTATGAACAGATAAAAGACGAGTAATCTATCAAAGGCTGGTGATGAATATAAATTTTGAATCTTATTTTTAATACTTTTTATGGTTTGATAGAAAAACAAAATGTTACAACGTAAAAAATAAATCATTTTAGCAGCAAGCAAAAAAAAAAACAAAAAAAACACCATTGGTATAGAATGGTGAAATAACTTTTACATGAATATCACTTAAACTAAAGACAATGTCAAATCATTCTAATATGATTTAACGGTTGGACACCACAACAACTTTTACAAAAAATTATTTAAATAATTATTTTCTGTACTTTTACTTCTCATATTCAAACAAACAAGTTATCATATATGTTAAATATGATATATAATTCATCATCACTACTAACAAAAGAATATCAAATCGAAATCTTCGCAGCAAATTGTCCAGACTTAATTTTAAGAAAATTAAAATTAAGTTTGGACAACTTGAAAATACATATAAATCTTAGATTGCATATTATATATGATTTCACATAATTAATTTACATTCTTTTAGATAAAAAGTAATATTATAAACAAAAAAATATTTCGAGACAATATGCAATTCGTATTGTATATATTGCTAAAACAATATATACATAATAAAGTATATAAAGGCAAATAAAAATTTGTACAATTTATACACATATTACAATAAAAATGAATGACATTTGTGGAAGGTTTGTAGATGGCTTAGATTTCACTACAAGAGGTATTCTTAAAAAAACTAGTAAAAGTTAGAAATTGCATTCTTAATACCATTAAAAAGTTTATATTTAAATTAATTTTTAAAATCAAATATTTCATAAAATTACATATTAATATTTTAGAAAATTAATATATTTATTGATAATTGTTATTCAGTACTATTACGCGGGTGAAGTACTAGTATTATTGAAAAATATTCCAAAAAATTCCATTAACCAATTAGGTTTAATACGAAAGATTTGCTACCAACTATCTTTTATCGTAGTAATTATTTTTTATTTTTGAAATAAATATTATTATTTTAATCTCTTTTGACCATATATAAAATTTTTTTTACATATTTTCAGTATATAGCTAAAAGGGAAATTTTTTCTCCAATGCCCTATTTAGTTTTGAAATTGTGTGAAATGTCCACTTTTACTATCTCTGTATGAAATATTATTTCCTAAGCATAAAAAGACAATTATACCTTTTTTACATTAAACATAGGGGGTACGTGACAAGACAAAAAAGAGAGATAGAAAATTGATTATGACAGATGAGTGGAAGCGAAAATAAGGACATGGACGAAATTAACTCAAGGAAAAATATAAACCACAGTCAAAGTACTAAAATATAGTCCTAGTCTATGTCCATTCATTTTTTATAGTATTTATTGGGGTTCATATTTTAAATTGTGTATTTCACAATTATATTGTCCATGTCCATTCATTTCTTATAATATTTGTCCATGTCCATTCATTTATTCATGTTTTCATATTTTATATTGTGTATTTCACAATTATATTGTTCATGTCCATTCATTTCTTATAGCATTTGTCTATGTCCATTCATTTTTTATAACATGTATCCATGTCCATGTCTATTCGTTTCTTATAACATTTGTCCATGTCTTCTTATCATTTATATTCTTCATTTCTTTTCTTATTAATTCATACCATATCGCCCATCGCATTTTATTAGTCCATATCCCTATCACGAAGAGCCCCTCAAGTTTTTTTCACAAATTATGATGGAGAACCTTGAGGGCATAAATGTTATTTTAGATACAAAAAGGGATATTTAACATAAAGTTAGTAAAAGAAGGTATTTGGCACATTATGACCAGGTCCAGTTATGCCCAACGGACAATATGTCCAGATCCATTAAACCCCAAGCATAGAACTAGTCCATGTCCATACTTTCTTATGGAATGGTCATTACCATATAACCAAAACAAATTTCAGAAAAAGGTAAAAGACATAACACCAATAAAAACATAAGAGAGTAAACCGATCAAAGCTTTTAGACCATGTCTTAAAAACATATATCATAGGCAAAAACTTACAGAAACATTAGACTGTGTATAACAACCAAATTAGACTATATGACCATGTCCATTAGTGGACATTCGTCCACGTCCATGGTTAAAATCGTGTTTGTCCATATTAAACAAACATAACTCACAATAAACCGTACAACAACCAATGTCAATGTAAGAGATGAATTTATTAAGTGAAACAAAATACAGTCCACGACCGTCGACGAGATGTAAACCCAGGATGAGTCCATGACAGGGAGTCAATTTTTGCAATATCAACACGAGTTCAAAAAACGTGACATTAGAAAAGATGACCACGAGAAGCCCATAAAGCTGCTAAATCATTGGAAAGAACAAAAACTAAAAGGGAAAAGAAAAATGTAAATCTTTTTTGGTAAAGTGACACTTTTCCGTGAAATTTTGCTAAATCAATGTTTCCCTCCCAAAAAACTTTATCCTAGCGACGAGTTAGGAGGAATCAACACAACACAAGATTACTCAAGATTACCACATTGAGGCAAAAAAGGAGGAAGAATTGTGCCAAGAATCTTTGGTCTAGAGAAACAGTCTGTACTCGGGAAATGACCTTTAACCCTTCGGATTCTGCGAGCATAAAGGAAATGAGAGTCAAGGGTATTAGCGTCATTTTATTGGGGAAAGTGGCATACGGGACAAGGTCAGATGTAGGGGCATTTGACACGATATGTAAAGAGAAAGGGTCACGTGAGCCAATTAACTCTAACTAAAAAATCCAATGACTGTAACTGGTAACTTTCCATTGGTGGAATGTAGCTTAATTGAGCTGAATTTTTTTTTTGATGTCACCAGTTAGCTTTGAAGAATTGCAGTGGAAGAATTGTGAAATAGAGAGAAAAAGTAATTTATTTTTTAACTGACATTTCCTTTGTTATAGTATTATTTACATGTATGTTATAATTGTAACACATCACTTAAAATAAAATTTTCTGCGATAATTTTTTTTCTTTTGTTATTTTCATTAATAATTTTTGATAAATAGAAGTAAATATACCTAATTTTTGATAATTTTGCCTAATTTTTAATGATCCGGTTAATGATTATAGCACTACGAGTCTAAATTTTTTTTAGAGGCCTAGATATAATACCTAAAACTAGAATTTGAACCCAAACTCAAACTCGAACTTGAACCCGACCTAATCTGCATCCGAAAAGATACTCCAACGAAGTTATCATAGAAATTCGGATTTCTGTACCCGAATAAATATCTCAAATACCCAAAATACATGTATATTTATACGATATCCATTTAATTTGATTTTGATCTAGTTTGAATATATATTTTAAAAAATAATTAAGATTTGATAAAAGTTGTAAGAAAATTCAACAAATAAATAAATTTTGTATATTCTAGAATTTGTTTTCGTTCCAATGAATAATAATATAATCAAATTTATAATTATAATTTTAAATATTAAATATTAAATTTTTAATAAAAGCAATAATTTTTAGGTAAATGTCAACCAAAATATTGATCTTTAATATATATATATATAATATTTCTAATTATTATTTAACTTTAAGTATTAGATAAAAAGTTTCATAGTTTTATTTAAAATTAAATTATTTTATGGGACAATATATTATTCATTTTCTTACTAAAGTAATATTTCAATTCCACCAAATTTAGTTAGATTCCTCTGTTACCATTTGATTTATATGTTATCTTATAAAACCTTATAAAAATCAATTTACAAGTTATCGTATAAAACTTGAGGGAACCCAAAGGAAAGTTAACATTAGTTTTCCTTAAACTAAAGATAATTTTCGTATTAGACCCCAAATATTGAGTATTTGATTTGATTTGTTATTATTCTTTTGGTTTTATACAATTTTATAAGGTATCTTATAAAATTTTGTAAAGTTTTATAAGATAACTTATATAAATAATATATATATAAAGTTTTATAAAATCTCTTATAACGCCGTATAAATTTTTTAAAAACTTTTTGAGTCAAAAAAATATTTGTGGGAAATTTTTTTTTTGGCCGGAAAAAAAATTTATAAAAAGTTTTTAAAGGTATTTTCGTCATTTTATTAATAACGGGACATTTTTTGCAAAAACAAGATTTAAGATGTATTGAATAGGTGTTGTAATATATTTTTAAAATGTCAAGAGTATGCAACTGTTAAAAAGTTAGAATATTATAACTACTTTTATTAGATAAAAAAAAATCGACTAAAACTGTACATTATATTATACAATTATTTTAATATATGAAATTTAACAATAGATACATATATATATAGGTGTGTGTGTTTTATTGTGTATAATATACATATCATTTATAGTATTCATTTATGGTGTATATATAATATGAATATACTAAATTGCGCTAAGCCCAATATAAAAAATTTTAATTTATTTTTGAAATTTATAATTTATGATGTAATTTAAATATAAAATAATTGTGCCGAGTTATTGTCAGTATGGTGGTTAGGATGATCCAGTTAATGATTTGGTACTAGGTTTGATTTTTATCCGCTGCATTATGGTAGCTTAAAAAAAAAGAGATTTTAGAAGTGGGCTTTAGGTTATAGATCAGTCTTGTCGATCCAATGTTGACAAAAAAAAATTATAAAATAACTGTGATAATATAAAACTCAAATGTTTACTGAGCATAAAAACTGTACAAATACGATTATCAAAAATTATACCGAATTTCAAATAAAAGCATATATATATTTCTAGAGCATTTTTCAAAAGCACACCTCTGAAAAACTAATCACACTTTCTTATATTTTCCATTACCGATCGATATATAAAATTTTAATGATATTTGAGCCAATATTTTTTTTTTCTCTTCAGAATATGACATTTATCTAGTTCACCAAATCCATTCATGACATCGTAGATCCAACATCTCAGATTATCATTTCTGTCAAAGTAACATCTCCAATATATCATCATATACTCTTTTTTTTTTCCTAATGGTTACGCTTAACCGTTTAGCTAAAATTTGAATATATCATCACATACTTATTAGCCAAATTCTAATAGATAACAACAAAAATGGGTCAATGACAGTTAATCCTAGATTCCTAATGATCAACATTAATCATTTATACATTTCATCATGATATACCACGAAGTATTATTAGACAAGCCATATGGTTTTGTATCAATAAAAGTCGGTCCAAAATTAATGTTTATAAGTGCAATATCGACACACGTGTTAACAACTTCAACACTTCGGGTGTAAATGATAATTGTGCTGAATACGAAATTTGGCAGAATTTTTTATATTTTTCATGCAAAATCTTACAGAATTACTTAAAATCAAATGGTAACAACTGAATTTTGCTGAATATGGAATTTAGCAATTTTTTTTATTTGTTTATAATTAGATCGACAAGTTCCGATGTATAGCCAAAACTCACCCTAAAAAACTCTTTTCAATCTATCTATGTAATTGGGAGAGATCAAACCCCTAATACACAATTCATATACCCAAAAAATTAAATCTAGATCTAAACCAAACTGCAAACCGGATGTTGTTCTAGTAAACTAAAATAATCCAATTATAAAACTTTTTTGAGAAATTAAAATATAAATATAAACAATATATATACATAACTATATATATTATACAATTAATTTGAATTAATTAATTATTTAATATTAATATATTTACATTGCTATTTATAATAAATTATATATTTTAATAAATTTTTAATTCAGCAATTAAGTAATAACATATCTAGTTCTTTATTTATTAATAATTATATATTTTATTTTGAAATTAATTGAATAATTGAAATTTTGTGGAATTTATTACTAATTAGTTTGATTATTTATCAAACCTTTTCTAGACATAATATATTTTTAATTGTAACTTTGAAAAAGTAAAAAAAAAAATATCTTCACAGAAATAAAAGCTAACAAAAAAAGGGAGAGGAAGACATTAACTGTTATTGATAAAAGAATTTTTCACTATAGGTTAAAATGTTTTTTGTGGAAGGGCATAAGTTTAAACATAAACATAAAATGTATCTTGTACTCTTGTTATAAATTTTTCTTTTTTTAAAGTGAAATTTTTTTAGGATAGTTTTGATTATCTAATAAACTTTTTAGTCATATCAGTAACTATTTAATCGATATATACATATATACATTAGAGCATGACTTTAAACAAATAAAAGGATAAGTTTAAGAAATAATAGAATGGTTCTTCACATAAAACGAAGACTTGTTACACATGTGCAAATATTAGCACAAAAATTACTCCTTATTCCACAATTTTTTTTTAATTCCTTGCATTCAACTGGTAACCGAGTAATTTTTGAATCTGTGGAATTAAAAAATTCTTCAATTACTCAGTTACCAGTTAGACCCGAATTCATCTCAAAATTTCTTTTGTTCATTAAGATACCCATTAACCCGAATCTGTTACATTCCCACCTACTTTTTTACTATCCACTCCATATTTAAACACAGCCCATGAGTTTAATAATTGAAGCCCTTTATATAGATTATCCAAAAGAACCCTCTTTGTGTTTTGTCTCTATATTAAACACATAATACGAAGAAGACGAATCTCATTGCTTATTACTAAGGCATCCAATTACGAAGACAGTAATGAACAAGAGACTAAGCTTGAAGCAAATCTTGGTGAGTACATGTTTTTGCGCAAGACGTTTTGGGAATCAGAAGAAAACTCAAGTTTCCAACACTGAGATCGACAACGGATTGTATGTCCAGAGGATGATTTGGTGTCTGAAGAGAAGGCTATCACAGAAAGGAGGAGGATCAAAGTAGTGATAACTAGAAAACAGCTGGATCGCTTGTTGGTCAAGCAAGTTTCATTGGAGCAGCTTGTTTTTGCGAATCAGAGAACCACTCTCAGCAATTTTGACGATGAGAGTAAATGGATCCCAAGGCTTGAATCTATTCATGAATCACCGGAACTGTAAGGATTGTGGTTTTAGTTGTTTTTACTTTAAGATTTTATGTCTGATGGCATTGTACTATAAAAAGATGTTGATATTAGCTTCTAAAACATAATGTAAGTAAAAGTGTATGAAACATAAAATATATTCACATTTTTTAATATGAAATTTTAAATTTATTGATCATCAAAACAAAAAATGATATATACAAATGTGACTATATACATTGAATGAATCAAATTAACCAAAAGCATTGAATGAATCAAATTAACCAAAAGCTTAAAGGCAAAAAAAAATTGGAAACCGAAAGATATGAAAACCAGATTCTTCTCATTTTGAACCAACGTCAGAGAAGGAGTTCCAGAGTGTGAGTGCCTTTATAACTCAGAGAGGAAATGCTGTTGTGAATAATATTTTCTATCACATGAGAGAGCTGAGAAAGAAGAGTTCACACCATCATGGATTCTCAAATTGCGCTCATGCCAAACATAGTATATAGTGGTTTGAAATACTAACCTTATAAGGATGAAATCATAGAAGACCAGTCTTGATTAATTGAGGAGCCAAGAAGACCACTTGCAAGAGAAGATTAGATGGAGAAGTTGTAGGGACAAGCAAAAAACAGGTAATCTCTTGATTCATTCCTTTCGCCACTGAGTACACAAGCCTGAACCATACCCCTGTTTTGCATTCTAGTACCAGTTGATACCCGATCTTTAATGGCTAGCCAAGAGATAAAGGAAAATTAATCTGGGCATTTTTTTAGGAAACCAGATGACTTTACCCCAAGAAATTGAGGGGCTAGATATACAGATCTGATTCCATGTGCATTTAGCCGAGAAAAAAGGCTTGAAGTTTTCAAGAGAATGTCTCCAAAGAAACATATCAGAACCCAATAAAGAATCAGGCAAAGGAACTTCACGAATCTGAGCAATAAGAGAGTCAAATATGCGGAGACCAGCATATCTAAAATGCTAAGAATTCCCATCACAAGCATAAGCTACCAAAGCATTCCTTTGAAGACCAAAATAGCGAGTTCCACTTGGACCAGTAATATCAATTAACTTCCCAGCACTACAACAGTTGTCAAACCAGAAGAAGGAAGACATACCATATTGAATAATGACCTTAATGAATGGGCAAGTCTTGTCATGAAGCTTTAAAAGCTTCCTACAGATCCATGATCCTTGCAAGTTATCCTTAGCATCCCAAAAAGAATTACGATGGAGAAGATAATGTTTAATCTAAATAGACCAGAGGGAGTCCGTAGATGAGATAAGTCTCCATATTAGATGATAAGTGAAGACTTTAGATGAATCCTTAAGAGGCCTTATACCCAGACCACCTTCATCTTTTGGAAGACAAACCTCAGTCCAATTAACCTTAGACTTAGTATAGACATTCGGAGAACAAGACCAAAGGAACGCTGAGCAAAGCTTCTCATTTTCCTTAAGGCATTTACTAGGGAGCTGGAAAGTAGAGCATCTGTAACCGACCAGCAAAGGAGATCATTTTAGAAGCCCAAGATGACATATGAGATCAAACCTTAGAGATAAGAGGCTCATAGTCACACTTATTCATCTTTTTAGTAGTCAAAGGAAAAGCCTAGTACCTGATAGGTAGAGAGTTAGAGGTAATACCAGCGTGAGTTGCAGCCTCAAGAAGGTGAAATGTATTTCTGCCAGCTATAAAGATATAAGACTTTGCAACATTTATATAATCCAGACATTTCACCAAAAAGCTTCATAACATCCAGAATACTCTCAAGAGAAGAGTGAGAGCCATAAGCAAAAATTAATATGTCATAAGCGAAGCTAAGATAGGTCAAACCAATGTCTTTGCAATGAGGATGAAAACCAAACCGGAGCAGCAGCAGTATTGCAAAGTTTGGAGAGGATGTTATTGACAATTACATACAAGTAAGGGGATAAAAAACATCCTTGCCGAATACCCTTTGAGCTTGTAAAATAATCCTTCGAGTTCACCATTAATAGAAATAGAGAAACTGGCAGTAGAAATGCAGATACCGATCCTATGAATAAAGTGATCAGGAAGGTGCATAGCTTGTAAAACAGACTTGATGAAATCCCACTATACTGTGTCAAAAGCTTTAGCTATATTGAACTTTATAGCACATCGAGGAGAGATTGAAGCCTTATGGTAGTCTCTAACCAGCTCAGTAGCTAACATAACATTCTTCAACAACAAACACCTCTTGATTCAGTAATATAGCAACAGGAAGAATCTTTTTAAGTTGGTTCGCAACCAACTTTGAAACAACCTTATAAATGAGGTTACATCAAACTATTGGTCTATAATCTTGCATCTTAGTAGCCGTCTAACGCTTAGGTACAAGTGTTATGGCAGTAGCATTGACACCTGCATGCAAAAAGCAAAAAACAAATGATTGAACATTTGTAATGAAGGCTTATCTAATGACAGACCAAGCAGATTTATAAAACTCAACAAGGAAGCCATCAGGGCCATGGGCTTTGTTTAGAAGCATTAAGAAAACAACTTATGTAATCTCTTCCGGAGAAATGGGAGAAACAAGCTTTGAAGCTGACTCATTAAAAAAACTGAAATCGACTAAGCTGGAGAGCTCAGGGATGATGAGTGTTAGAGTCCGATTGATAGTTAAGAAGTGAGGAAAAATTTGATACAACCTCATTCTTAATAGCATCAATATTAGTAAGTACCTCTCATGAAGTTGTAGTGATACTTTTAATAGTGTTCTTAGCTGTTCGAGATTGAGCCATACGGTGGAAGAAAGATGAGTTTTGATCACCTGCACCAATACAACAGATTCTAGATTTCTGGCGATATAGCAGTTGCAGTCACTTTAAAAGTTGCAGAACCTGAAGTTAAAAGAGCTTGATCCTGAAGTCTACAAAGCTCAATATAAGCTTCCTTGGTATGAGTAATAAGATTACTGATGTGATCGTGAGCAGTACAGAAGCTAAGGAACCGGAGCTGGTAGGACCAATCACACG
>OVAX01003975.1:0-15921 GCA_900406405.1 Lepidium africanum | reverse complement strand
CACTGAATAATAATCAGAACTCTCTCTATTATTATCTTCTTTCTCTTCTTTAAGTTTATAATATTTATTGTTTTATGGAGAATTTGCAATTGCTGACACAAAGTGGTCTTTTACAAAGTATAAATACCCACCCAAACTTTTTTTTTCTTTTTCTTATTCAAATAAAATCTACTAATCTTTTATAATTTTTTTTCTTGATTATTGATATTTTCTCTTTTTTATTTCATCATTCTGGTTAACTTTCTATATAGCAATTTTGCAAACAAATTAAAGATGTCATTTATTAAATTAATTGTTATTAGTAGTTAATATATATCCATGTTTTTTTGGTTATATATATATATATATATATATATATATATTTGTGTTTAAAAAATGGAAAACATGATACTTACCAAAAGTCATTAATTAAACATTGAATTTTGGATGTGTTTGAATAAACTTTTAATTTAATTTTGACTTTTTAAAAAACATCAAATTTTTTATTGATTCGGCCAATTGAACTTTCTATTAATTTCAAATTGAAGATTTATCTAAATTCGAAAGCCAAATTGATTTTGAAAGTTGGATTCAGTTCTTATTTTTCTTCTGCAGAAGTCTTAAGCTTAATTTTATATTTTCTTTCAAGAATGCACTCAAATTCATCGGTTTGAAGTATCAAATACAACATTTCAAACCGACGAATTTGAGATCATTCTTGCAAGAAAAGAAAAAATCAAGCATAAGGGTTCTTTAGAAAGAAGATAAGAACTGAATCAAATATCCAAAATCGATTTGACATTTGAATTTAGAGAAATTTTTGAATTGAAATTAACATAATGTTCAATTTACCGAATCAACACAAAGTTTGGTGTTTTTCCAAAAGTTAACATTAACTTAAATGTTTAATAACCACATCCATATATATGATTTACCGGAACGTGGAAATACTTTGGATTTTTTTCTTTGGCTTTTTCGTAGAGTTAATTTGTGTTTATATAGGTGAAGTAGATCATTTGTCAATTTGCTCTTACTTTGACGGTTATGATGTTATAGCTAATAATTTGGTATCATGGTTCAATTATTATATGGTATATTATAATAGCTTAAAAATAGATTTTACGGTGAGTTTTAGGTTATGTATCGAATTTTGTCGATCTAATATTAACAAAAAAAATAGATCTTAATTATTTATCCAAAAACCTATATCTCTACAACTGGTTGATTCTAAATTCTTATATATATATATAACCAAATTTATCTCGTGATGGTGGGAAGTGACAAACCACAATTAGAAAACAAAAAGAAGTGACAAAAAAATGTTTTTTTTCTTCTTCTTGTCCTTTTTGTCATAGTTTATTGATAACAAAACATGTAAAATAATGTTAAACATAAAATAATAAACATGCATTTCGTCACTCATGTGACGTCCTCTACTCTCCAGAAACAAAATTAAAAAAATGAATTTCGTGAATACTTTTCAAGTTTTCAGTTTTTAAGTTATTTAAGCGCGTGCAAAAAACAAACTCATAATGAAGCGTATACAACACGCGCTACAATTATGAGTCGATACACAGAAACTACTATAGTTTCGAAAGACTTTTCGTTCTTCTGATGCTTCAGAGTTCAGACAAATCTCAAAATTTCATCAAACAAGCAAAACAGTTTCCAATCTCAAATGTCCACCGATCCAACAGAATCTTCAAGATCGTATCTTATCTTCATCAAAATCATGAGTAAAAGACGATCATGGGTTTGTCTCTTCGTCACAGTCTACACAATTCTCTTGTCTTCTTCATGGAACCTCATGAGATCAGTTCTTAACTGGTACAAGCTCCAATACACGTCATCATCTAGATTTCCGGCGGTATATGCGTCGGTGGTGCTTGGTGCAATTTTTGGAGTTATGTCGATGGTGGCGGTTCCGGCGGTGGCTGTACCGGCGGTGATGGTGATATGGTTATTGGTGGTGGTGTTACTTGCCTTCTTTGGGAAACCAGAAAGAGTTTTAGTAATTGAAGGAAGAAAAATTACAAATGAAGTTGTTGGATTTGTGTTTAAAGTTCTTTTAAAAGAAGGCAATGTTGTTGCTGCTTTTTGTTCTGATTTTAGCTTATTTCTTGCTTATTAGAAGAGATTTTGTATCAAACTAAGGTTTCTAATTTTAGAATATTTCAGGAAATTTTATCTATATTTCGACATTTTAATTGTTTATTTACGTTCTCTTATAAAGTTAAAAGAGCAACTGTTACTAGGATGAATCTCTTGATGATAGCTTCTAGAACTAGAATGGATGATATCCACAATTATTAAATTTGTGCAACAATAAAACTTTGGACACAAGAAGTCATTTGGTTTTGACTTTCAGGATCCATTACCAGATTTTACAAGGGGTTCTATGAGTTAAGTTTTGTATTCTAGCCTATTTTGTCACATATCACGATATGTGATTTATTCGGACGAAAATACCCCTACTCGGTTTAAGGCGGCATGAATTGATTTGTCGAGATATTGCATTAATATTACAAATATGGTGTCAGTGAGTATAGCAGCATAAAAAATAAATAAAATAGTTCAAGTATCGCTAAACCTTGAAATTTCAGATCCTAGTTTCTTATCAATTTTCTTTCCAATCATGCATGTTCATGGTAATGGAATCTGAGAGAGTATCACTACCAGTGATCCATGAGCACATTCTCAAGCCTTGGAACAATAATCCAAGGATGGCAGATTGTTGTGGACGATCAAAAGATATCAACGAAGGCTACTCTTGTAACGCCTGCAATTTTTTTTGTTCACAAGATTTGTGTTGAAGACTGCTCTGACTCAATTGAGCACACATCTCACTCCAACCACATTCTTCAGCTTCGAAGTAAGCCAGGTCATAAATGTGATTTATGTGGAAGGTTCATCAAGAATTTATGTTATAGCTCTGAGATTTGTGACTTCAACATTGATCTACAGTGTGCTAAGTATCCACCACCAGAGGTTTTTGATTTTCCAGAGATGCTTCTTCACAAATTCACACTTACCAAAGACAAGGAGCAGATTGAGTTCATGTGTGATGGTAAATGTGGTAATGATTTTTATGGGTTTCCTTATGAGTGTCAGGATTGTGATTTAACTTTCCATGTAGATTGTGTATGGCTTCCATTAGAGACAATCACACCAGCAGAGTTAAATCACTCTTTCCACTCTTTACATCCTCTTAAGCTCCTCACAGGTCAGCCACCAGACTATTCTAATGGAAGATGTTGTCTTTGTGAAGAAAACATAACTTATCCATTGTTTTATCATTGTTCTCTCTGTAACTTCACTTTGGATACGAGTTTTGCTTTGAATCCACCACCAAAGTCTCTTCTGGATTTAAAAGCACATGAACACCAACTCACTTTTCTGCCAAGAATAGTCTTTTACATGTAATGCTTGTGGGTTAAAGGGAAATGGAAGTCCTTACGTATGTTTACAATGTGGTTTCATCATCCACCAAAGTTGTCTTGGCCTTCCACGTCTTGTGAACACTAATCGACATGATCATCGGATTTCTCGTACTTCTCGTCTTGGTTTTGTGAATTCTGTGTGTAGAGTTTGTCATAAGAAGATGGATTGGACTTATGGAGGTTATTCTTGTCAGAAGTGTGTTGGTTATGTTGCTCATTCGAAATGTGCTACAAGAGAAAATTTATGGAATGGGAAAGAACTCGAAGGTGTTCCTGAAGCAACAGAAGATATAGATCCACATGTGGTCATAGATGACAATACAATACAACATTTCAGCCACAAGGAGCATTACTTGAGACTCCACATTAATGGTGGTCTATATGAGGACAACAAGCGCTGCAACGCATGCAACCATCCCATCTCTTTCCAATCGTTTTATGGCTGTGTGGATTGTGACTTCATTCTCCACCAAAACTGCGCTGGTTTTCCAAGAAAGAAATGGCATGTGTTACACAATGAGTGGCTCACTCTAATCACAAGCAATACAGATGGTTTTATATGTCATGCTTGTTGCAGACCCTCAAAAGGCTTCAGGTACCAGCATGAAGATAAGGAATTCGATGTTTTGTGCTGTTCGATTTCTGAGCTATTTGTCCATCCAAGTCACCCTGATCATCCTTTATATTACACTCCACCAGAAAAAGTTAAGTTTTGCAATGGTTGCAAGTGTTGGTTAAGTGATCTTATTTGCATTGAAGATGATTGTAGCTTTGGTATATGCTTCAAATGCGCCACTCTACCACAAGTGGTTGGTTCCTGTGCAACATTTGTGAGAAAGAAACCAGTCCAGAGAAATGGTTCTACACTTGCAAAGATCACCGCCTTAGATTGCATATAGAGTGTGCTCACAGACTTTTCTAATCTAATGCCAAGGAGACAACAGAGACTTTTGGGAAATATTATAAAGTCGTACTGAATAACAGTATGTCTCGTTCATTTTGTAGCTCGTGTAAGTTGCATTGCATTATTCCTATCATCTTGAAGATGTGTGGAGCCTACTTTTGCTTGTTTAGATGTCTGTAATATTTTGAAATGACTTCTCTAATGTAATCATTTATCTATAATCTTAATTTTATATAATCCCCTTGTTTCTAACGTTAAAAACTCAATAAACATGAAACTGTAAGGCTGAAAATATAGGGAAATTGATCGTCATGATCTGTGTGTCATTACAAACTACAAGCAAACTCAAAGCCACAACACCATGTACGACCATTGTTTCATATTAAATCTTCACTCGAAGAAAAAATGATAGTCACCTTCTAGATTCTATTGAATCATCTATTTAGATTCAACGCTTACAAAGATTCACAAGAACAGAATGAATATCTAAATAACCTTGAAATGATCTTTATTTATGAGTTAGAAGTAGAACACTCTGGTTTGCTGAGTTCATCACCCAACATGTGATGAAGAAGTGTATCAACTCTCTGACTCCGTGACTTCGACCTGTAACCATAAAACCAAAACAAAGCTTCAGATTTTGAATCTATTGTGATGTTAAAAAACCAAGTATATTATCTCTCTACTTACCCGGCAGATCGACGGCGGTTTCTTCTTTCTTCAGAATCCTGCAACAAACAAGAATGAGATTTTAGTTTTGCATTCTGCAGATCATCTGTTCATATATGTGTAGTAAGTTAATGACGAATCAAAGACTATTAACTAACCTGTCCTTGACATTTTTCCTCTTCCTCAAGATCCAGCTCAGTAAAGAAAGCCTCCAAGACAAAGGCAACGATCTGAAATAAACACGCATAAAATTAGTCAATTGAAGAGGCTAAGTTGAGTTTCTTTACAATAATCACGGCCTCTTAGGTGTTGGTGTCAGTGAAACTCACCAAATTCAACAGAAGTAAAATAGTGATGATGTAGAAACTGACGAAATATGTAATGCTCCACCAAGTACCCGTCAAATCTTTGTAGCTCTAAAGAAAACATTAAAGGTCGTTAAAACTATTGCACCATAGTGATTGGCAAACAATAAGGGAGTTGTTTATAGTCACATTTAGCATTGCTCTGCTAAAGATCCTATGATTCATAAAATATTTCTTGTTGGAAACTATTATGAGTCTAAAATTGGAATTACGAGAGCGATACTACCTCCATCCAGACTTGCCAGTTACCCATAACTAGCAGATTGAAGAGTGTGACCATTCCATTGGGATAATCGTTGAAGTTGAACAATAGATAGCTAAGTTTTTCCAGTCAAGGAACGATCAGAAACTTTCTGTGCTAAAAATAAAGACTCAGTAGTGGCCACAGCCCACAAGAACAGAACAGGTCTACTAAGCAAGACTGTATTGAGTGCATATAAAAAATTTCGCTCTTCATAAAGACAAAAAGGATACTCATTCTCAGCCAAATCAGTTTTGAAGAGCTGTTTGTTCCCAGCATTCACAAGCCCTCCAAAGACCTATGAACAAATGAGATGAATGAAGTTTTATTTCGGGTGTGGCAATAGAAACCATATATGAATTTTTCTGTTCATTGCTGACTAAAAGAATCAAATAAACTGTGAGATGAAGCATTTGAAGATGCTTAGTTTAAGCACAAACAAAGATAAGGATCAAGGTTTCAAACATATGTAAGCATGCATTTTTTTAAGAAAAACGAAGTAGTCTGATTTACCTGTACGCCAATAGAGCAGTAGATACACAGCACACAGAAAATGGTCCCTAAATATGGCATCAAACTTGGAATAAGAGTTATGAATGTCGCGATAAATGCTCGGTATCGCTGGACGTGCATAAGAAGCCTTATCAGTCTTAACATTCTTGCAAGGAGAAGGTATCGGATCCTATCAATGACAGAAGAGAAACAGAGTTAGGATTAGTACAAAAGAAAACCATTGTAAACAAATATGTCATAGTTATTCCTCACCATTCTCCGTTTGAGAAGAAAGTGTTCTCGTCTGGAGTTATGAAGGTAGCCGTTTCCCCAATAACTGCCGATACAAAGATTATAGGAAGTCACCAATCACTCAATGAGCAACACAAGATATAAATTGGTGCTTCAAGAGGTCACCTATGACCCATGTGACTAGAAAATCAAACCGGTTTGCACCCTCCCTCCAATAATTCTCAAATCCATATGAATAGATCTTTAGAGCCATCTCCAACACATATATCCAACCTGTGAAATATTGAAAGAAAAATAAGTTAACCTATTCATATAAATGAAGAGAGAGTTGTGGAATCCTATTCAAATTCTTACCAAAGACAAACTCGGCAACCTGCCATGGCTTCTGAGCCGAGCTTTCTTCGATATCAAGCTGAATACAAAAACCGGTTATGGGTTATTGAAAATGTAAGAAATAACATTACAAGGATATATGTGCTATGGGGACAAGATATACCGTTGATTCAACAACTACAGCAACGAAATTCAGAATGAGGATGAAGGAAATAGCGTAGCCAAAGTTTGCGCTTCGAACAAAGGCTCTCAGTTGTTGTGAAAAGGCCGAATGGTAAATTTGCGGGAAATTCTCGAAAAGAGATGGCTGCAATGAAAACACATAGGATCACTTAATTAACATATGGTGGAGGTCAGTAAATTCAAAAAGAGAAGCAAATTAAAGTATTTGTGGACTTACTACTTCCTCCTTTTGGAATCTTAGAGCAATGGCTTGGCAGAGGTCAGCAAACTCATCCTTGTTTATCTGCTCAATAGGAAACAAAAAGAAAAACGAATGAGCAGCTGTTCTTTAAGGTCTATCCCCTAATCAGATGTGCCACCACCTTCTTCACAAATTTCTACCTTAAAGTCACGAGTATCGTCAAGCTCATCAAATATTAATCCAAATTCTTCTTTCGATATCTTCGGCAGAGTCCTACAAGGACAGAGGAATGTATGTCAGGTCTCACAAGTTAACATAATACAAAGGGGAGAATCAAGAAACTATAAACAAGTATATAAAACCCGTATATAGTTCTTTTTCACTACACAAGAAACATAAATATACAAAACATTATAGAAACATACCTGTAATTAGTTAACTGTTCAAAGAGCTTAATGCATTGGTCCTTATCAATCTCCCCGTTTTTCTGTTTCAAAGATGAAATAAAGAACGAAGAAAATATATGCTCAGCAAAGTGGCTAACTATATAAAGACTCCATGGGGAACTTCCCCACATATCTGTAGGAGTGAACTCAACCATTATGGGTGGATGAACTTACGTCTGCGTCGATAAGAGCAAAGGCTTTCTCCAGCATTCTTCTCTTCATTTGATCCATTCCAAGTACTTGCTTCGCCAGCTACAAAAGATACAGATATGACACACAGGAAATTTGTTAATCTTCTTGCTTTTATAATTGACATAAGAACCATACAAACATTAAATTTTTTATTCACCTGTTCTTTAAAACTGTCGTAAACAACGGCAAGAATCAAGTTCGTTACAAAGTAGACGCCAATTAGTACGTAGAGCACAAAGAACACTGAAGCCCAGCGAGTAGACCTTACAAAACAGAACAAATTAGTCTCCCAAACTACTGGATGCAACCGATACAAGCAGAGTTAAACACAAATGGACTTTCACGTAATACTTACTTGTATGCAGGAATCCAGACATCCGGATTGTTGGATGTTGTGAACAATATAAACATCTGATAAAGAGTTGCACCATAAGAGCTGAAGATCGTGATGCCTTGCTGTGTATCCTCAAACATAACAAAAGCAATCCAACTGGCAAATAGAAGGAACAACATCCATAGAGCCTGTAAAGGTACTCAAGAAGTTAAGTACAGGATGACAATCTACAAGTTAACCACCTATCTGAAATTGAAAAAAGATTGGGAAGGCCACTGACCAAGATATTCAAGTATGTTCCAAGCATTCCAGATAGAAGGATAAGGCTGTCTCGAAGTTCCCTGTACATAATTTTTAAAAAATGTAATTTAGGGAATGATGAGAGCTGTATTTACTGATTAAGTAGGAGAAGAAGTAGGTGAAACAATCACACTTGCACATTTATCATACATGACATGATCTACTCATTCTTTGTCTAGAGATAAAGACAGATGATCCATTTAGTTGATAGAAAGAGAAGCAGCTATCTATTGGTACCTTATGCTGAGGATGAATAAGATAACTCTCACGTATGGGGCAATTCTAAAAGGAAGCCAATTGAAAGCCAGCGGAGACAGATATAGAAAGTCGACCACCACATCAACAAACAAAATTACCACGCAAGCAACCTGGACAATAAAAGACGAATTATTGTACGAAAAGGGGCAAAACAATATCATTACTTCTGTTAAATTTCCAATAAAAAGAAGCACAAAACTGTGAGGAGTTCGTAAGGTTTTACCTTCACTAGATTCAGGCGACTTGTCCAAAAGATTCGAGACCCTTCATAGGATAACGGAAAGAAAGTATGTACAAAGACTATAGCCAAGGTAATCACCTATTTGGACAGGCAAAAATATTAGAGCACAATGAGCAAGGATCTTGGCCAGTCCTAGAAATAAACACATCCGACATAAGGTTTGTATGTTGATATTTAGTTCTTAATTTAACAAATGTTCAAGGTATCTCAAGATTTAAGGATAACAAACTTAAGCCAATTCAAAGTTTTCTCATGAGCCCATCTGAACTATATCTATGCATTAATAGCGAAAATCCATGGCCAAAGAGACTTAAGTTCATTACTTGCCTCATAGATAATGGATTCTGCATTGGTCAAGTATGGTAACTCCCCCAGGTAATAGTAATCTCTGTCTTCACAAGACGGAGTAGGGCTATTTTCACACCACAGTGGTTTCTGCAGAAGACAGGCAAGAGTATTATTACTTTCAAGTTGGAATTTTCTTAGATTTTGGTTGGTGTATACCAAAGAAATGTCCAGACCTCAAAAAAGTTAAGGAAAAGCAAAGCGAAATAGTTGAGTGACCATATAAGATCCAAGCGTGTGAAGACAAAGTAATACTTTGCAGACTCCCCAAAGCTCGACTGATCAAGTATTTGCTCAGGAAGACCAATACCATCTTCAGCCTACATAACCACATATCATAGTCAATCCAAAAAATCCTTTTGACATTAAAAATGATGAAATGTTTCCCAAAATCAGAAAAAAGACAAAGAGACCATCTCCTAAAGAAACAACAACTGTTTCAGACACTAAAATTGAGAGATAATGAAACAACAGAGATTCCAATTCACATTTTAACCAGACAAAGAGAGCATCTCCTGAAGATGCAACAACTTCAGGCATTATAATTGAAAAAGAATGAAACACAGAGATACCAGTTCACATTTCAAACCAGACAAATGCTTTGATAATTCCTTAAGGAATTCATACAAATGTTGACCAAACCAAAAACTGGATTCCCCTTGGACGAAGTAAACATTCAGAACAAACGATTCAATTTCTCAGATTAACAATTACCCTGAGTTAATCCACTAATAATAGTAATAATGATTCAAAGATAGAAGCTATATGAAAATTCTGAAACTCAAGATTAAGGGCGTAAGAGAGATAGAGAACCAGATCAACGAGTGCAGCAGCTTTCTGAAACGTAGTACCATGCGTTATAGCTTCTGATCGACGAACGATCCGATCCGTACCACCACCACGACTCTCTCTACTAATCAAAGGATCTTCCATTTTTTTATTCCCTCTCAGGAAATCTCAATCGAATTGAAGCAAGTGGTAAGATCTCGTTGATTCTTGATTGGCTCCTAAATTGACAAGAAACGAAGAAGATGATGATGGCCTAGAAGTAGTTGAATTTTTAATAACAATATATCAATTTTTATCCGTTATTTGAGTACAGTTTTATTAACAATGATAGATCTTCTAGACAAGCACGTTGGTCCCTTGACGATCGACATGTGGCTTTAAATATGAATATTGGTCTCACAATATGTAATTGTTTATGTTTTATATCCCAATTGACACTGTTTCTTTCTACTACTATATCTGAATCCATATTAGAAAAGTCAAAACCGACATAGTGGCTTTGTGGTCCAATAATATAGATAAATTTTGGATTGAATCTTAAAGAGAGAGAAAACAACAAGTAGAAACAGATATATAAACGAGAGTAATCTGAAACTGATCAGTGTCTTGCTTAAGACCAAAATGTGGGAAAATGTGTAAATTAAAAGCTCTGCAAGCAAATTAAATAAACTAAGATGCTCTACAACTCTACAATGAGAGAACGAGACCAAATACTACACAAATACTGTAGAATAATGAGCTTCTAATTTAAAATTAATTAGCAATGAGTAGATTGGCCTCTAGTTTATATATATTAGATTAGAATGACCTCAATTTTCGATGTGAGATGTCAATCACATTCTAACACGCCCTCTCGAGATGATAGGTGGTATAACCGAATATCTTGTAAGACCACAACATATGCATCAACATGTTGGGCCAAACTCACAACAAACTTTTAGTAATGTGTCTGATGGGCCAAAATCTTGGGCTCTGATACCATGTAGAATTATGGGCTTCCAACTCAAAACCAATTGGCAATAAGTGGATTGGCTCCTAGTTTATATATATTAGATTAGAATGACCCCAACTTCCGATGTGGAATATCAATCACATTCGAACAAATACTGTACCTTAGACAAAAACCATACAAGAATCAGAGTTTTTCCACACACTAACAATATACTTCACTAACCGATCTAATTCCAAAAACAACAAACTTCTGAAATCTTCATCCAATCTCTCCAATACCCTGTTTATGAAAACAGCAAATCATGTTCACTTGAATTTCTCTTTAGACAAAGAAACAGAACTTATGATTTTTTTTTGTGTTATGGGGAAATCAAACCTCCAAATGATTCAATCCCTGCATATATACCAATAGCTTTAAACTACCATGTACTTGTGTAAGACCTGCAAAAGTTAAAAGCATGCATGGGTGTGAAATTCATATTCAAAATAATATAACATAAGGTGTTGTTTTAGAACAATGGAGCTTTACTGTGATTTTTACTTAAGCATCGCCTTTTGATTTCTTCTTCCTCGTGACAATCTGCATGATACAAAGTTCTTTGCTAAAAGTTTCATTAAACAAGATCCTCGTTTTCATAGATTGAAACTCAGGCATCCATGACAAGAATTCCACCGGAACCATGATGAGTATCCGAACAATATGTTGTATAGGCAAGCAACAGATATGACAGCGTTCTAGAGAAGCTTTTTCTTCTTTAGTCACTTGCTTTGTGTTTGTGCGATCATTATGATTCCCAAGCCGGTTGGGATGAATTCAAGAAGACTCGTGAAAATATCAATGAAGCTGAAATGTGTGAACTCAAGCAGAGCAATAATCACCTATATAGCAAACACAATCAGAAAGAATTGGACCAATCTTTACTTTATGTGATTTTTAGCAGAGTACTTGTCACGAGCGTATTAGATTACTAGGAAAAGCACAAACAGTGCAAAGATGTGATTCCATGGGAACAGACAGAAAATAATGCTGGTGGAATGGTTTACAATTTTAAGCCGATATACAATCCCATACTGGAGGAAGAAAAATCAAAGGTTCAAGATGACATCCACAAGCTTTCCTACCCACCCAGTTTTCTCAGGTGATCATATTCCTCATACCACCATTTTTCCCAGCTCTCTTCAGATTTGGTTGAGATTCTGCCTTGGTATCAGATCCAATTCATAAATTCTTCAAAGTCATAAATTGTCATTAGCCAGTCAAATCCTGATGGGTTGAACACAAATGAGGCCATTATCCATGAAACCACAAGGAACCAACTAGTGATATTCATGGCTATATAAACCAATGAATTTTAAGCAACCGGATGATGTAACTCATTTTTATCAGTTCTTATCTCACCTTTCGGCATGATTTTAGAGTCTTTGTTAGTATTTTAGAGTCTTTGCAAGTACAAAATATGTTGAATTTGGATAATGCACTCGAAGCATGGATTGGAGCAATTTGGAGCAATTCTGCTGCTTTTGTAGAACATCAGGATTGATCGATCTGCACATGGATCGATCAATCCCTTACAGCATCAAAAGTTGAGCTCGAGTTGGAGATTGACCAACCCCGCTTGATCGATCATCTCACCACCAGGATTTGCGCCCGACCTGAAGATTGACCTTGCAACATATGATCGACTGATTTAGCCCTCTGAGTGATTTTCGCCCAACTTGAAGATCGACCAACTGCTACGTGGATCGATCGTCCCAACTACGGATCGATTGATGTGCATCTGGATCGATCAATCCTCGAGGCTACGAAGAAAAATATACTTTTCTATATTTTGTATCAACACATTTTAAGACTTATATAATTAGGTTTTTAGAACAACTATCATAACTAAGCAATACTTTTGACGGCAAAGAGACCTTGTAAGCTAGGGAGAAGATTTCAACTCTTTTTAATTTCTTTTGCAATCTCTTATGTTTTCTTCATCTATTGTTTTGTCCTTTTTCATTATGTTTGAGTAGTTTTCTTATCAGGTTTATGGTTTTCTAGGGTTTTAGGAATCATTGAATTAGGAGCAAATAGGGCTTGATCTTGTGTATTCTCCATCTAAGACTGTGTTTAATGCTTAGAATAGCCTGATCACATACTATACGATTTTAGGTTGTTTAACTCTCCAAAAGTTTGTTAGATGTCTGAACTAGCTTAGATGAGCAACTAGTCCTTAACCAACGAAAGTTGTTGTTAAGTTTCATTGTGGACCTATCAGACCAATTTGTTAATGCATGTTTACATCTCTAGGGCCAAACGACAGTTTAGGATTCTTGGTTGTTAGATATAATAGTAGTTGACACCACTGATGTGTGTCAAGTTTTACCATAAATAATCTACTGCAAGTGCACATCAATGAAATAGTAGTACTTAAGGATCGTATCCACGAAGAACCAAGTTTGCACTTTTGACTATCTATTCTATTTCAAGCTATACCAAATCGATATCAAAGATGAAAATTTAACAACTTAAACGGTTTGAAGTCAATAATTTAAAAACATCAGGCATCAGGTATTCATCAGGAAACAAGAATCTAATCAGGGAAATTATTCAGTGAATTACGGCTCTGTTCTCGACTTGGATATAAAGGTTTGACAAGTCCAATATTGTGGCACTTGTCACTCAATTTAGCAACCTAGAAAATCCTAACTTTCGTTGGTCCTAGCGAAGCAAATTGGCATTACCAAAAATATTCAATTATCCACAATTCATTCTAACTATCAATTGTCGTTGGCTAAAATCAATTGCTCATCTAAACTAGTTCTAGTTCTTAGCAAACTTTTGGAAGGCTAACAACCTAGATTCATAAACTAGTTGATCAGGCTAATTTAAGCTTTAAGCAAGAGTTTAGATGGAGAACTTCTAACAACAAAAATCATAGTAGAAGAAAACATGAAATTGCAATAGAATACAAGGGATTCGCTGAGAACTACCGACTTTATACACGCAGTCACTTTGTGAAGGCCATTGAGCTTGGACTGGTCCTCTCAGTCTATGCTTCGCATAGTCTGATGATGTACTCATAGTTTTACCCTAGCAATCTAATGCAAGTGCACAACAAACGAAGTAGTAATTAGGGATCGAATCCACGAGAACAAAATATTACACTATCAATTATTTAGTTCTAATTCAAGCTAAATTAAAACAATTAAGAGGGCAATTGGAACTAACAACTTAAGAAAATAAACAATGTAAACAACAATATTGAAAGCATCAGGCAACGCGAATTCTGCAGGAAATAGGAAATCAAATCAGGATATTATTTAGGGCATACATTCAACTAATTCTCGACTCAAACATAAATTTATAGCAAATATACTGTTGTGGTTGATATACCTCGATTTTTATCGGTTTTGAGCTCATTAATTCGTTTGTTTTCAGCGTCTTTGTCTGCATTTTAAAGTTTTTTCAGGTGAAAAACGAGAAGAATTTGGATTACACCTGTGGAATTTTGTTTGGAAGGATTTGGAGCATTTTCTGGATTTTCAGCAAAAGAGTAATGATCGATCGATCAACCCTTTGCTCGATTGATCACTCTCTTCAGCCAAAACAGCGCTCGACCTTATGATCGACCAAGCTATGTGGGAGATCGACTGCTCATTAGTGATCGATCGATCAACGAAGCTACGAGAGATAACCTAATTTTCCTGTTTTGTACCTGCGAGTTATAGACCATATAAATACTCTTTTTCTTATTTCGTTTTAGAGAGAGCAGACTTGAGAGAGATTGTTTTACAGCAGTTTTAACTTTTGTAAGCAGGGAGAAGAATTCCTCCACACCTTGAGAAGAATTTTTGAACCCTAACAAATCCACGTCCAGTGGCTCTATACTTTGCTCCACCATGGAGAATGGTTCGACCAAAATAGTAAGCTTTGGTCCCCATTAATTGAGAATGTGTAAAAGACAGACGAAAGCTGAATTTGCATCCAAATGAAATTCCATATTGCGAGAAGAATACCCTTCTCGAGCGACCATGCAACAATCATTGGCTTCACCAAGCGTTAGAAATTTAGAATCAATGATATAGTCTGATGGTTCGATAAGAGTCTTATATGCAGCATAGGCCGGTTTAAAAAGTTATTTTTAACCAAATTTTGTTGTAGTAAGGTTCCATGCTTGAGAACAATACACGAATCGTCCAAAATACTTAAACTAAGGAATTAGAAAGAAGAAGAAGAAAACAAAACCATGAAATATCTCGATACGTAAAAAGTGAATTATGTAAACATTAATTATTATTTTATTGTACACAAACTACGTTTTAGATCGATGATGAGTAAAGTTTATGTTTGTGTGTCTAGCTACATAAGAGAGACTTAAACTAATCGGTTTAACACTACTAATCGATATTTGAAAAGACAAAAAGATCAGTTAGATTCAAGATTTCTGAAGAAGAAAAGGGTCAACAACGGAATGTAGAGAGAATAAGAGTAAGAAGACATAAAGAACAAGAGCAACGAAACCGGCGATTAAAGCTCCGGTTATTTGATCGCAGAACTTTGGAACTTGGCCGCAAATCGGAAGCCAACCTGCGTTTGCGTTTCCTTTCTTTCCCACTTGTGCTACCGCTAATGCTGCCGATAAGCTTGACGTCAGCAACATTGTCATCACCTGAATATCAAGAGGATTAGTGACAAATATTATAATATCAATTAGATATTTAAACGCATTCGTTTTTGAGCTAATGTTCACCTAACAACCAATATGAATACGTGTTATGAGGACAAATTTACGGGTTAGGTATACATATATTCTAAGTTTTTTAACTTTCACCCAATGATCAAATTGAGTATTACTTAATTAAAAATGTGGGATTTGTGCAAAAAAAAACATCTTATTCAGCATTCAGCTTTAACTATCATTTCTAAAAAAATCAGTTAATCCCACATAATAAAAAATAACACGGAATAAAGTATTTATAGAAATTTTTAAAGAGTTTTTTAGGGTCATATATATATATATATATATATATATATATAAAG
>OVAX01003974.1:0-15933 GCA_900406405.1 Lepidium africanum | reverse complement strand
AAATCGCATATTTTTGCATTTTGGACATGGACAAAACATTTTACCTGATTCAACCGTTACGTTTTGATGGGTCACGAACGCCATAAACTGTGTCAACCCAGCAGCATATTCCTTCGTCAGCAACCCCGTAGCCGGATCTTTTCTTTCTTGATCCATCTATGACCGGAAACTACATTGACTCATTTTTTTTCCTATGCTTTTTTTTTGAATGTTTTTTTTTTGTGAGAATGAAGACAGATCCTCAGAGAATTTATAGGGGCTGGAAAGGCTGATTTTCCGACAGAAACCAACGGAAACTGACGGAAATACCAACCGGCCATACCTACCTACGTCCCAACCCGTGTAAAATGTTGGTGTTCGATTTGTAACCACTTCGGTCAGTTTTTCCGTCGGTTTCCGTCGGAAATATCAAAATAATTTCCGACGGAAAATGTTTCCGTCGGAAAATTAGCATGAATTTCCGACGGAAAAATTATCCGTCGGAAATATCTCAAAAGTTACCGACGGAAACTGAATCCGTCGGTAATCCCAAAATAAATTCCGATGGAATCAATTTCCGTCGGAAAATAATCGTAAATTACCGACGGAAATTTTTTTCCGTCGGAATTTATTTTGGAAATACCGACGGAATCCAACGGATTAATTATTTAATAATTAATTAAAATATCCGTCGGTTTCCATTGGAAAAGCGACAAATATTTCCGACGGAAACAAATTCCGTCGATAATATTTGCCGATTTTCCGACGGAAACAAATTCCGTCGGAAAATCCGTAGGTTTTACCTACCTTTTCTTGTAGTGACACAAGAATTAATTACATAACTATAATAAAAATAAATTATAGTCATTTCATTTGATATGTGCCGAAAAGACCTAAGCACATTAGGGAAGAGTTGCCAACGGTAATACTATACGACATAGAATAATAATACACTTACGTATCTCTAGCTAATGAATTTTACTTTATCCTTAACTTAGCACACCATTGATTCCAAGATTTGAAAATCAAAAGTTTAGGTTGATGAAATTTGTTCAAAAATAATATATTAGTGATGTTTATCAAAAAAAAACTAACGTTTCATATAAAATAGAATAAAATAACTTTTCTATATAAAATAATATGAAACCAATTTTAGTTCCATATAAAATGATTTACTACCATATTAATTCGTTCTTTATAAATTTTTTTTTCATTTTTCAAAATTTCAAATCTTAGTATATGTAGAAAGTATTTATGTTTTAAAAGAAAATATAATTTTTTATTTATTCTTTTATTAAATGATTTACTTTAAATAAAATAGAGGAGGAAAGAAGAAGTTAAGAAGAAGAAAACAGCGTTACCAAAAAAAAAAAGAAAGCAGAAAAGAAATTATTAATTAAACAGAAAAGAATAAAGTGACAAATAATATAGAAATATAAGTAATTATTATTATTTTTTACTATTCTACAATTAGTTTGCTAATTGTTGGACTTTTGTGGTCATTGGTGTTAATTGTTCTTTCATCTGCCGCCGGCTGAAAAACCACCCGTGTTTCATTAGTGCCTCTCTATTGTCCGGTCTTATTAAGTGCTTCTCATGTTTACATCGTCTTCCATTTTTCTTTGGATTTTTAATGTTCATTCTCACACTTTCTTCATTCCGAGATTGAAAGATGCATACCCATTGTAACGGAGGCATTCAAATTTTAGTTGAAGTGATGGTTTCTACAATTATTGGAACTTATATTTCTATTTATAATGTTTGTGAGGTTACAAAGACAAATATAAGAATGAGGAAGAAGATTCTTGACTTCGTTTTTTGTTCTCTCCTATTTTTGGATTTGATTTCTTTTGGTTATGTAATTTAACTGGTATAGATATAATAAATAGTGATTAATTTAATAAATAGTAAAGTGATTAATTTAGTTGGCCCATATTGTATACATTTTCTTATATATAATTTCCATGCAATTTGAAGTCCATGAGCAATAGTGCATGTTGTTACATTATATTTTGTAGAATAATATTTTTTATAAACAGGAACATGAACAAATTATATTATAGTATAGATAGTAGCTCCTCACAGTGACAACGATCATTTTTTTGTTTTCTCAACAAAAATTTAGACCATTTCTAGATAATTTCGTTCACCCTTATATATATAGTTAAACCTCTATAAATTAATAATATTGGGACTACACTAAAATTATATTTTTTTAAATTAATTTATAGAGATTATTAATTTATAGATATACTAATTGAACTAAAAAATTAATTTGGAACCATAAAACTATATTATTTTATAGAGGTTTTTAGTGTATATTAATTTATAAAATATTAATTTAAAGATGTTATACTATATATATATATATATGATATTTATAAAAAGTTATTTTAAAAAACTATAATGTAACAATCCAGGCTACTACCTAGCTAACTAGATAAATAAGACAGAGGCTAATCACATAACGGTTTTTGTAAGAAAGTTATGTGAAAGCAAAAGAAAGAACAAAATAAACTAAGTTTCAATCCAGAAATTAGGCAAATTAACTTGTTTCAATCCAGAAATTATATATTAAAATGAGAAGTTATAGGCTAAGCAAAAGGTAATTGTCATGATTAATGTTTCATCTCGAGTTTAGGATAAACAAATTTCCATTCTTTCTTAGTTGTAACTGTTCCTGAATGGCCTCATTCCAACAGGTATGTAGCATGTTAAGAAGATAGTTCTAATTGAGAAAAGAATGAACGTGAAGATTTAAAGTTCTTCTACCTGAAATTTACTGATTATCACAGTGGTTTGGTCTTAGAAACGTTAAGTAAGAACTACTCTACCCGACAGAAGTAGCATCCGATACTCCGATGTGAGCTCTCGACGATATCTATATGTAAGCTACTCATATACTAAAAATTATTACATTAAGCAACCATAAGAACTGAATACAACCTCTCATTCTCTAAGCCAAAGGCAAACTAGATTATGCTTGGAAACATTTTTAATTTAATACTGTTTGCACAGAAACTGAACGAGTAAGAAACAGTTATGAACCTGAGATTCTCTCGGAAACATAGAAAAGGCAAAATTAGGTTGCAACTGTGTCAGCTATGCTTATTTTGAAAGATATTTTGGTGAATTAATTAACTCGGAATATTTAGTACTTGACAATTGAAATAGGATAGATTAAATATCACAAGAGATACATCTTAAAAGTACACAAAAATAGAAAGGATTTATGATTTTGAGATCATATTGCAAAGTGAGGATTAGCTTATAGTATACGTGATACGTATTATAGATTCAAAGAAATTTAATTAATTAGAAATGGTTGCTCATCGTCAGCGAGTGGGACATGTGGACGATCTATGAGGAAGTTCTCGTAAATAAAGCCTGCAAGTCCACCGCCAATCAATGGTCCAACCCAATAAACCCAATGGTCAGTCCAGTTTCCAGAGACCAAAGCAGGACCAAAGGATCGGGCCGGGTTCATGGAGGCTCCGGAAAAGGCACCGCCTGCAAGGATATTGGCTCCGACGACAAATCCAGTGAGAAGTGGGCCCTGTCCATCAAGTGAACCTTTCTTGGGATCCACAATTGTGGCGTAAATAGTGAAGAGAAGTGAGAATGTCAAAATGATCTCCCATATGATCCCTTGAGTGTAACTCACTGCACTAGCCAATGTGTGAACTGGAGTTCCCTATCCACAAATGCGTAATTTGTATAATGTCAAACTTGGTTATAAAAAATTTTAAACCATAAATAAAACTTGGTTAAGTATAAATATATAATATGAAGTTTTACGTTTATTTGCCAAAATTATTAGTTGGGTCATATATCACCAAGACTGAAAAAATTCGACTAATATGAAACTTTTAACAAATAATAGAAACTTTTACTTTGGTAATTAATGATTAGTTAATTTTGGTAAATTTGATTAGATTTGTACCATTCCTCCAGTGAGGTAACTAAGGAGGAAGCATGCTGCAGAGGAGGCCAACAATTGATCGATCACATAGAGGATAGAACGGAAAACACTAACATGACCACCTAAAAGTAGGCCGAGGGTAACGGCAGGATTGAGGTGGCCACCGGAGATATGGCCAGCAGATATCATAACTGCCACAACCAATGCATGAGCCACCGCTACCGCGAAAAGTCCGACCATTGTGTTTGCGGCTAAACTGTCTACATCATCAACAAAAAACAAAACAAAACAAAACAAAACATCATTAATGTTACGAATTGAAATAGATCAGGGTCTTAACATTCGTACAAACTTCTTGAGTTGACTTGGTTTGCTAGAAAAAGAAGCTTGTACAAAACTAGGAATTAATATGGTAGGATCATATTGTAAGAACAGGAATGTATATATATTTATAAGAGACTTTACCCGCGGCCATGGCAGATCCGACGCCGGCAAAGACAAAGAGAAAGGTGGTAATGAATTCGACAATGAGGGCTTTGATCCAGTCCGGCTTAGCCACCTCATTATGGTTCCCTAACTCGATCTTTCTCATGGTTTTAGTATGAATTTGTAAAACTATCAAACCAAAGAAATGATGTTGGATGTTTTTAGGTGATGCTAGGCTGCATACATCGGAGCTAGTTTTTTTTATAAGGATTCTGGTTTATTTCTTTAATTTTTTTAAAAATGCGAGTGAAAAGAAAATGGTAAGGAAGCACATGGAGTATAATTATTGTATGATGATGATTGATCTGGTATTGCAGAGTTGACTTGTATTATGTTCTTTAGTGAGTTAAGTTTGTGTGTTTTGAGCTGAGATGTATTACTTTTTTTTTCAACATAGGTTTTCAGTCGTATTAGACAATATCAATTTATAATAAATTTAGTACTATTAACTAAAAACAAATTTGTAAAATGTTGAATATTATGTGTCAGTTTGTATAATATTTAAAATGAATTGTTTTATAATATATATACTGTTTCCGTATTATAATATTTATATAAAATATGAACATATTACATAATTTTTTATGTGTTGAATTATATATTCGTTTTCAAAAAGTAAAAGCATAATATATGCAGAAAAAAATAAATCTAATCTTTCGTAATTTTATGGTATGTAATTTTAAATTTTTTTAAATAGAATATGAGAAAATAAAGTATGAGATAATTATTAAAATATTTCAAATTTTCTATTATATATGATTAATTGTTAAATATTTGATCTGAAATGAGTTAAAAAGTAAATTTATTAAATTTTTTAATATGTTCATGACTAATTTTTTTATAAAGGGTTTAAAAGTGTAGTTTCTTACAAATTCAAAGTCATTGTCCTCAACACATCTTCTTTTAAAAGGGGAAAAACCCAAAATATACAAGAACTAATTAACATTTGCAAAAATAATATACCATCTTTTTTGGCTTCCCAAAAAATACATATTTGTTTAATTACCATTTTAATACACAGACTTTTAAAAACTTAGAGAGATGTGACGGAACGTTAAACGATGGTAGATTTATTAGATTAAAAAAACCATAAAAATTTATTAATTAATTATTTTTACCATTATATACACGAACTTTTTGCCTTTCCAAAAAATACAAGAAATTTTTTCCATTGTCATTTAATACACAAAATTTCAAAAACTTAGAAATTAACACATGTTAGTAACTAAGGTATTTCAAAATTTAATGTTTAACCAATTCTACTATTAGTTTGTTTATTTTGAGATGTGTTTTCAACTATAAAAAAAATACCAAAGTACTATTAATTTTCCATAAAATCTTTCTTTCATAAAAATTATCACGCATTGTTTACTATATTTGATATACCTCATTTTTATCGGTTTTAAGTTCACTAATTTGCTTATTTTCAGAATCTTTGTCTGCATTTTAGAGTATTTTCAGATGGAAAACGAAGATGGATTTGGATTATACCCGCGGAGCTTCGTTTGGAAGGATTTGGAGCATTTTCTAGAGTTTCAGCAAAAGAAGTTGATCGATCGGTCAAGCCTTTGATCGATTGATCACTCTTTTCAGTGAGAGCAACGCTCGATGTGAAGATCGACTGACCAAAGGAGATCGATCGATCACACAAGTACCAGAAGCATATGCTCAACCTGTTGATCAACCTTACATCTCAGGATCGATCGATCAAGTTGTTTGAAGAATCATACGCTCGACCTCGTGATCGACCAAGTTATGTTGGAGATCGATGATTCACCAGTGATCGATCGATCGATATCGAAGCCACGAGAGATAACCTAATTTTCCTGTTTTGTACTTGCGAGATTTAGAACATATAAATACTCTTTTTTTATTTTATTTAAAAAAAAAAAGAGAACATAGAGAGACCTTTGACAGGAGTCATAGCCTTTGTGTAAGTAGGGAGAAGAATTCCTCCAACTTTTGAGAAGAATTTATGAACCTTTTTTGTTATTTTAATTTTGATTTCGTGTTTTCTTTTACCATGTCTTGTGTTTTTGCTTTGATCATGTCTGAGTAGATTCCTTGTCAAGTTTGGGGTTTCTAGGGATTTAGAAATCAACAATTGGAGATTAAATAGGGTTTGATTGATAGGAATTCTCCATCTAAACTTATGCTTAATGTTTAGATTAGCATGATCAACTAGTCTATGAATCTAGGTTGTTAACTTTTCAAAAGCTTGTTAAGAATTTAAACTAGTTTAGATGAGCAATTAGCCTTAACCAACGACAATTGATTGTTAAGGATAATTGTGGATAGTTGAACCAATTTGTTAAACCCTTTTTGCATCTTAGAACCAACGACAGGTAGGATTCCTAGGTTGCTAGATAAAGTAATGGGTACCACGACAGTGGGCTTGTTAGACTTTTATGTTCAAGTCGAGAATAGAGCTTAAGTATTTCCCTGACTAGATTTCTACTTCCTGATGAATACTCGATGCCTAATGTCTTTAATTATATTTGCAAACCGATTAAGTTGTTAGATTTCTACTTTATTTATTGATTTGGTATAACTTGAGATAGAATTAAAAATCAAAAGTCCAAACTTGGTTCTTCGTTACGATCCCTAAGTACTATTACTTTAATTGCTGTGCACTTGCAGTAGATTACTAGGGTAAAACCTGAGTACATCAATATTCACAAGATATTACAACATTAAAAGTTTGTTGTTCTACGATCATGATTTTACTGCTAAAATAATGTAAGATCTAGTTGAGGTAATATAAGCTAAGAACTGATTGATTTGAGCTTCCGTAAATCTATTATCACTTAAATTAATCGATCCAATATTAAGATTGACCATTTCTGCTTCCAGAAATTAAACATAAACCTTCCAAAAGTTTTTTTTTCCGACATTGGGTCACAACTAGTCGGTTCATTAGCCAAGTTCCTACATAATATAGGCAGTGAGACTCGATCTTGGGATGTGCAAGTGTGCCTACCTTAAGTGGACTTACCACCTGCCACTAGGCTGAAAGCCACTTGCAAACCTTTCAAAAGTTTAAACACCAAGAAAAGAATACAAAAATGATTAAATGACTCAAAAAGAAAACTCTAACTCTAACCAAATACTCAAAATAAAGTTTTAAACTATGAATAAGACCTATAAAAATGTCTAACGTCATAATGACAAAAGTTCATGTAGTATTTGGGGAGTAAAAATATTTGGTGTATTTTTGGCAAAATTTAATTAATTGGTGTATTTTTATAGGTTTTTTATTGAGAAATTGTAATAAATAACATAAAAGTTTATGTTATTTAGTTTTGTGAAAAGCCTACATTTATAGCACTATGCTAAAAACTATTTACTGTTTAGTCCCTATAACCTTATCAAACTAAAAACTATTATTTATTGAATAAATTGATTTAATATTTTTAAATCATTATTTTTTTCCTTAACCAACTCAGATTCTCTAGAAATATCTATATTCTTGGACTTTGATTATCAAGTTCGATATATCAATCTCACCACCTTTTCATTTCTTATATATATATGTACTCGGTCGAATCAATTATGTTCAAGTTCTGGACTTTTTTTAAACTAAATTTCGGATTACGCAATGGTTGATTACAATTTTTTGAAATTTTTGAATCTGGTTTTGTGAATTTCTCCAACAACAAGCTCGTTGCAAAATTGGAGTTTGCTCCATTTTTTAAGATTTGAAGATTGTTGATCTCTTGTTACTTTTTATCAAATAAAACCAGGAACATTTTATCACAAATTTCCCGGCATCGTTGAATATCTCGATCTAACACAACAATTATTCGATATCATTTTCTTCACAAATTCGATTATTTCTTGATAGGTCTATGTATTTAAAAAAAAATTACTAACAGCCGCCATTGTTGCAGGTTAGCTTAAGCTCTCATGAAGAAGATGAAGATGATTTGACAAATTTTCTGATAATAAACTCATAATTATAATTTTATCCAATAATTTTTATTTTATATGATAACTGTTATTTTATCCGATAACTATTATGTAATATAAGAAAAATTAACCGATAACTATTATTTTAATTGATAATTATCTAATTATTAGTTAATTTATCTGTATTAATGCATAACATATCTGTTAATCAATATATGATTATCAGATATGAATATCAAATAATATATTTGATGCCTTTTTAAGATTGAAAATATGATATGTGACTATGATACCAAACTATCATATGTATTATAGTTTTAAACATTTAACAATTTATTTATTCGGTAATATAAAAATATTTAACCGATAACTGTTATCAGATAATTATCCAGTTATCAGTTAACTTATCTGTTAACTACTAATTTAAGTTACCAAGATGGTTACCATCATTATTCGAGTTCGTCACGCGGAGATTAAGGTGTAATGGGACCACTAAATCTGAGTTGTTATATGTGTTAGAATTGTTAACTATTACAATATTCACTAATATATAATTGTTTTTAACCCACAACAAAGTATCTTATATGTATTAAAATTTTTAACTTTTAATTATTTATTATATGATATAAATATTTAACTGATAATTATTATTTCATCTGATAAAATATGTATTGCATGTATTTTATGTGTTATTTTTATTGTAAATTTGTTAACGGTTAATAAATTCGGAGACAAAACATTAAATGTTTGGTTCCCACATTAATTTTTTTGTCTCCCAAAAAAAGCAAGTGGGCTATTATCTCAAGGTTAATTTGGTACAAATTTCTCTGTGGACCAATGTTATTTACTTAATTTAGAAAAATTTTGTATATGTTAGATTTTTAATTAGTTTTCAAAACATGTTATTCATTTAATATTCTCTTCGTATTAAAAATTAATATTATTTAACATTTTGTCACATCCGCTTAACACCGTCAACCGACATGAGTTAAATTCTAAAATTTTGGAAGTTTGTGTATTAAAATGACATTCTCAAAAAAAAATTTGTATATATTTTGGGAAGCAAAAAATTTGGTATATTATGTTGGCAAATAATAATTAGTTGGTATAATCTTGTTGGGTTTTTCCCTTTTTAATATAAGAGATGGAATACAAATACTAGACAAAAGAAAAAAGATAGTTTATTTCTTTTTCAACAAGCTAGTCTTATAGTATATTTATCGTGTTATAAGGAGAAATAAGGCAGTATAGTGGACGAAACTAGGATTACGGGTAAGGGTGATGATGACGCAACAATGATCGATGTAGGGGTGAAAGAGTCTCCTTTGGACATTCCTATGATGTGGGCGGCGAGGGTTATAAGCTCTAATGTTGGTGGGATTCCTATGGCGGAGGATTTAATTGAGGAGGATTTCGTGTTATCTGAGTTTAAGGCGGAGTATACAAAAGGTAGAAGGGGAGAGCCGGAGATTACGGTTGGGAAAGAAGTTTTGGATGCAATGAATGGGTTGTGGAAGAATTGTATGATTGTCAAGGTACTGGGCAAAACTGTGAACAACACTGTGATGAATAGGAAACTTCGGGAGTTGTGGAGGCCGAAGGATTCTATGGCTATTATGGATTTACCGTGTACTTTTTTCATGGTCTGATTTGGAGAAGCATCAGAATATCTTGCTACTTTAACAGGTGGTCCATGGTGTTTGTTTGGGAATGTTCTCTTGATGCAGGTTCGGGACCCTTACTTTGATCCGTTGAATAATAATATTAGAACAACACCGGTGTGGGTTCGGATTGATCATCGTACTTTTAATATTTACCATGGATCGCTCCTTCTTGCTATTGTTGGTAGCTTGGGGAATGTGTTGCGGGTGGATACTATGACGTTGAATTTTTCAAGGGGTTGTTTCGCGAGAGTTTGCGTGGAGATTGATCTCTCAGAACCTTTGATTGGCTTGGTTTTGTTTAATGATGCGAGGTATTTTGTATTGTATGAGGGCCTTAATGTGATTTGTTCTCGGTGTGGGAGATATGGACATTTAGTACATAACTGCCCTCATGTGTCGAGAGAAAGTGTTGTGGTGTGATGTACCTCGTTTTTATTCGTTTTAAGCTTATTAATTCACGTGTTTTTAGAGTCTTTATTAGTGTTTTAGAGTCTTTGTAGGCATAAAACAGGTTTAATTCAGATTATGGACGCGAAGCACAAATTGAATCAGAGCAATTCTGGAGTTTCAACAGGCAGAACATAAGGATCAATCGATCTTCACCTTGATCGATCTATCCCATATCTCAACAAGAGCTGCGCTCGATGTGAAGATCAACCAGCCAAGCTTGATCGATCGGTGGTCTTGCCAACAAGACATGCGCCCGACATATGGATTGATCTTGCATCCCAGGATTGACCGATCCAACTTTTCGAAGTGCTTTGCGCCCGACTTGGAGATCGACCACCTGCCGCTGCGATTGACCGGTCATATCATAGATTGATCGATCTGCACCTAGATCGATCGATCACCAAAGACTGACCTAATTTTCTTGTTTTGTACTCACGCATTTTTATGACATATAAAAACCAAATTTTTAGGTTATTAGACTTATCGATCATTAGACAGAAATTTCTATTACGGCGGAGACTTTTGTAAGCAAGGGAGAAGAAACTCTCTTCTACATTTAGAAGTTTTCTAAACCCTTTATTTTTTTCTTCAATTGAATGATGTTTTTCTCTTCTATGAAATAGTCTCTTTCAATTATGTCTGAGTAGTTTCATAATCAGGTTTAGGGTTTCCTAGGGAATTAGGAATCAATGATTTAGGAACAAATAGGGCTCGATTCTGTGTGTTCTCCATCTATTGCTGAGTGTAATGCTTAGATTAGCCTGATCACCTAGTCTATGATCTTAGGTTGTTTAACTTTCCAAAAGCCTGTTAGATGCGTGAACTAGCATAGATGAGCAACTAGTCTTTAACCAAAGAAAGATGATGTAAAGGCTAGTTATAGACATATTAGACCCAGTCAATAAAGCATGCTTATAAATCTAGGACCAACGACAGTTAGGATCACCAGATTGATAAGCATAGTAGTAGGTACCACAATAGTGGGTTTGCTAGAATTCTTTGTCTAAGTCGAGAATTGGTTTAATGTGTGCCCTGAATAGATATCCTGATTTGATTTCCTGTTTCTGATGAATTCCCGATGCCTGATTTTTTTACTATTGAATTTTAATCTGTCTCTAATCGTTTAAGTTGTTAGTTAGCATCACCTCTTTAATTGTTTGACTTAGCTTGGATTAGAATTGAGTGATCAATAGTGTAATCCTTGGTTCTCTGTGGATTCAATCCCTAAGTACTACTGCGTTCGTTGTGCTCTTACAATAGATTGTTAGAGTAAAACCTGAGTACATCAAGTTTTTGACAGCCGTTACCTGGGAACCAATTGGTTGCCTTTTGATTGAGATTCGAGTTCTAGTCTAAGTTTTTACTTACATTTTTTGTTTTTGTTTTTTCTTTCTTTTATTTCAGGTTTATGCTAAGGAGAAGCGAAGGCTCTGAAAACCTTCTGAACCTCGACAACGAAGCAACTGTCAAGATTAAACGAGAGAACATAAGAGCTATGAGTCGACACGCTCCAAACGATCCTGAGATTTAGGAGAATGACCCAGAGAATCAGAATGTACAGGCTATAGTTGAGCAACTGCAGAGGGAATTGGCTCAGCTCAAGCGACAACAGGTACAAACTCAGTGCCGAGCAATTGGTGATTTGGATACTCCTCACCAATACTACCAGAATAGGTCTGCTATTCGCCCTCCACTGATTTAGAGGCAAGACTATGAGATCCAACCTCAGTAGATTGGATTGATCAAGCGGTATGTTTTCAACATTCTTCTAGGCGAGAATCCGATGGATCACATTGAAAATTTTGAGGATATGTGTACCACCACGAGTTCAAATGGAGTCCATTTGGACTACATTAAGTGCAAGCTTTTCCACCATTCCCTTTATGATAAAGCATCTAAATGGTTGAGGTCTTTACCTCCATGGTTACTTACTACATGGGAAGAAGTTCGAGCTACATTTCTGGATCAATTTTATAACAAGTCAAAGACTGCTGCACTGAGGAATAAGATCACTGCTTTTCAGCAACACTCTGGTAATGCTTTCATTGAGGCTTGGGAAAGATTTAAGGAGTATCAGAGGGATTGTCCACATCACGGGCACTCAGATGAGCAGCTACTAAACATCTTCTATGGTGGTACTGATTGGGCCTACAAGAATTCCCAGAACGCAACCAATAATGGGGATTTCATGACTAACACGAGGGATGAAGCTTTCACCCTTATTGAGAACCTAGCTGCAAGTTCTGGTAGTCACTTTCCACGACATGACCGAGGATGAAGAGTCAACAGTGTGGAGACTCAGAAGATAGACGAGCTTGTTGAAAAGCTCAATATGTTGACTAAAGCAAGCCAGGGTAATCAGAGAGGAGTGCATCAAATGGAGACTAACAGAGAGGTAGCACAAGTGCAGGAAGATTCAGACCTTTTAGAGGAGCAGAGAGAAGTCGACTATGTGAACTGGCAAAACAGGGGTCAGAATCATAACTATTTGTCCTACAGGAGCACTAATGTCGAGAACCCTCAAGACTTAGTATTTCCCACTTTGGTTATACCTTAGGGATCACCTTTTTAGGGGAAGCTTTTCGCACATATTTTGGCTAGAGGTAGAACAACTAGAAGCCTTATGTGCAGAACTCAGGGGGTCAGAATTGGCAGAAACCATTCAAACTGCTTCAGCAGACAGTACCTCAGCATCAACAAACTCCAGCGAGCTCCTCAAGCACCTCCAATGATGAGATCAAAGCTTTGATCTAATAGCTTGCACATGAACAACATAATACTACCGGAGAGCTCAACACCATGGTTGACAACATGTATAATGATCTCAACAGAAAATTTGATTTAGTGTCTGCACACTTGAAGAAGCTGGATACATAGGTCGCTCACACTGCGGAAGTAATGAGAAGACCTCAAGGAGATATTCCAGGGAAAGTAGAGAAAAATCCCAAGGAGTCGGGCAACGTAGTCAAGTCTGATGTCGAGAACATCAAAAGAAAGCAAGAAGCAAGCAAGGATGGAAGTTTTGGTAAATACAAGCCACCGATTCCTTTCCCGAGACAACTCACCAAATTAGAGGATCAAGGTGAATTCACTATCCCTTGTACCCTTGAGAAGCTAATGTTCAGAGATGCACTTTGCGATTCTAGAGTAAGTGTAAATGTCGTCTCACTATAGACTATGAAGAAGCTGGGAATCAAGCTCGTGTAGGAGCATAACTCCTCTATCTCTTTTGGAGATGCCTCTTCTAAGTGCCCACGAGGAAGACTGGTAGATTTCCCACTTCTCATTGGAAATTGTAAAGTTCCAACCGACTTTACTGTAGTCTAGATGGCACGAGGTGGTGCAGTTCCCATACTTTTGGGAAGACCTTTTCTGAACACTGTCGGGGCTAAAATCGATTTCCCTAACAAGAGTGTGGTTTTGGAGCACATTGACAAGAAAGTGTCTTATCCCATTAGAACCCCTATTGATAGCTTCTGTCTGATGATCACCACAACAAAGAAAGTGGGAGCAGTGTCAGAATCTGAATTAGTGGTTTGGACTTCATTGATGTGTGGTGGAACGCATGAGTATAAATCAAACGAAGAGGATAGTGTTCATCGTGAACTTGCTGAAGACTATATGGATTATGAATATGCTCCAGATTTGGAACCTCCAGACATGAATTAGGAAGTTTAGGACCTTTTGCTCTGAAGCAGATTTAACCAGATGGAACTGTAGTGTTGTTGGACACTATAGGAGCTGAATTTCATAGCAGGGATCCAAACGTCAGGGAGTTCATCACATGTTATTATTTGACTAAAGGAGGAACAACACCTCCTAAGTGTCCATTCGCCATCTAAGTGGCATACGAGTCAAGCTAATGACTCTAAACAAGCGCTGAGTGGGAGGCAACCAACTAGTAGGTATCTTTTATTTTCTACATTTTTATGTGTTAGATTTACTTTCATTTTGGTTTTGTTTTTGTTTCAGGTAAGAAAATGGTCTGACCGTGGTGATCGATCGATCCACATTGGGATCGATCGATTTGAGAGCTGATAGAACAAAGCACATGATGTGTTGATCGACCTTCATATGTTAATCGATCGATAGGAGCTACATAGAAAAATTGTGCTCGAACTAACGATCGACCTGACCACAGACGATCAATCGATTAACAAGGAAAGCAGCAAGGAGAAAACTGATATTCATGCATTTTACTCATTTTAGCTTCATAGTTTGCATATGTTTGCATTCATTCTCATCACATATCATGCATTTTAGAGTCCCATTAGGATCATTTTGGCATGTACATAGCATTTGGACCATCTCAGGTACAATGGAGCATTTTGGAGTAAGATAGGCTTGAAGACTGCAAGATAGGCGTGAAACTGAAGAGCTTGAGCCAAAGACCTCAAAAATGAAGATTGCACAAGCCTAACTCACTCAACTCTCCAGCAAAACTCGACCTGTACCAGCGAGTAGAGCATGTTGACTAAGCCAAAAACAGTCTTTTTGGGGTACTCGCCTGTCAGACTCGCCAGTCACAGGCGAGTTTGAGCATTTTGGAGCATTTACTGAAGCTGGACTATGAAGACTCGAACCTTGTACTCGCCAGTCACCCCTGAAGCGACATGGACCGACTTCATTTATTTTGACCAACTTTACTTTTTGTTGACTCGGATTAGGGCTTCCGTGTATTTGGGCCCTATAAATACCCTTTTAAGCGAAAAAACGTTGTAACCTAGTTTTTGCCTCCTTTGGTTATATCTGAGAAATTCTCTTTGTCTTCTTCATTGTTATTTGCTGTTTTGTATGAAAATCATAGTTATTGCTTGAATCTCGTTTCTGGGTTGGTTTGATTTCGTTTCCATCTTTATTTTCTGTTTCTGCTTATGTTTTATGTTTCTACGTTAGAGGTTGTGCGGCTATACATGGATAGTGAGTAATCTGTTTAGGGTTTTGTGAGGGGATGGAGTAGATCTGGGTTTGATTCTGGGTTTTTGGTCTTAAAGCTTGAATACTGCCATAGGTTTCGCTAGATTGAATGTTTTTCATGCTTATTTCAACTTGATCATTTGAAATCTGATTTGTAGACTATCTCACCCGGAAGGTGTTCGATGATATGCTTGGCTTAGGTTCAGTCTAGGATTGATGCATTATGGCCCAAGGGATTGGATGTTCAGAGCGTCAGTTGGTTGTCTAGGATAGGCTCGTTAGTGCCAGTTTGAGCGTCTGATCACCAAGGGATTGGGTTAGGTCGCGCTTGAACTGAGATTTCATGACCACGGGAGTGGCTTGTTTATATTGTTATCATGATCCGATGCTTACTTGTTTAGGTTGTTAGATAAAGTTAAAAACCTAGGATTCGGTCTAGTTCGTTGACTTCACTCTCCTCACAAACCCGTTTTTCTTACTTGATTGCATTCGTTTGTGGTGCTCTGTTTTAGTTTGATTTTTCTGTTTTCTGCCTTCATGCTCTATTTTGCATTTCTGCTTAGTTTTTATTTTCAAGTTAGATAGGTACATGCCTATCCTGTTTTG
>OVAX01003973.1:0-15933 GCA_900406405.1 Lepidium africanum | reverse complement strand
TCAAATGAAATATATATTTAAATATTCACTAAGATTACGAAATTAAGAAAAACCAATATTTAAATCATATTTCAATTTTAAAAATATTTTTAGTTTACCTATTTTGATCTTGTATTAATTAGTTAAAAATAAGAAGTATTTAACAAAATTATTATATAATAAAAAGTTTAATAATAAAATATTTGTTTTAGTGTGATTTTTAGTGTTGTGGTTGGAGAAGAAAAACATTTTAGTGTTAAAATTATATCAAATATAGTGTAATTTCAACATTAAAATAGTGTTGTGGTTGGAGATGCCCTAATCAATAATATTCACCATTTTACGACCAATTATTTGTTACTTGATTTGGTAATAATATTTTCATCAGTTTATCAGAAAGTGATAAAAAGTTGAACCATAATACCAAATAGTAAACCAGTTTCCATTATTAACTCTTTTAGGTAAAATTTGATCATAACTATTTTTGTACCGATTTGCCAAAAAAAATGATAAAAATGCGAGGTATTTTTTTGTTATAGTTTTTTTTTAATAATGTGCAATTACTCAATTACAATAACTTTTTCATGCTGAATATTTTTTTTTCTTGGAAACAAATAAAATGATTTTTAGGATAAATATATAGTAGATAAACCCATGCTTGGGAGTGCGAGACGAAAAAGGACATCTCTGAGGAATCTCATTATTAAGTCTAAAGAAGAAATAAATCATTGTGATATATTGGTGGGTCCTTTTTATTGGATATTCGTTATTTTGAGTCCATATATAGAGAAATTGGAAGAATCTAATCAAAACAAAACAAACAAAACCGCTTTCAAGCATAGGAATTATCTAAGTTGTAATTCACACAGAAAAATGGGTAAAGTGTTGATACTTTTTGTTCTTCGACTACTTATGAATCTCTTACTCATCGGTTGGTTTTCTCTATGGATCATAAAACCCATCAATCTATGGATACAATACTGGCATCAAGCTGAAGATGCCATCAAACATACTTTCTTCGGTTATTATGGTAACACTTAAATTAAACCACCAACCATTTTATTTATTTCACTTCCATACATCTCTGATTTATGCAATATTACTCATTAGGTCTCAACTTTGCTGTTTTCTCATTCCCTCCAATTGCCCTCTCTATGATTGGACTCATTTACTTGAGTTTATTACCACAACACAATCGTCCAACAAGGTAATGTAATTCTTATATCAAGCCACTTTTATAAAACTAGTTAGAAGCCCGCATGATGGTGTTGGAGTGGCGAGCGAAAATTAATTGGGACAGTAGTAGTACACTACCGAACCTCCCTCACATCACAAACATGTGTGGCATTTCAGGACTTTTAATCTAATTTTTCTTGACTCCCGGGTATAGTAGTCTTGGGACAGAGGTAATACTCTATCCGAGTTCGAACCATCCGGGATATCAAAAAAGAAAGTAAGTAAAAGTTTGATGTTGTGTTTTGTTTACTTTTTGTTACAATTATAATAATGAGGAGCAGAGGAGGGAGAAACGCAGCTATTACTGTCTCATCAAGACCGGCCATTATCAATAGCTTCATTGGCATTGTGTCTTGTTTTGAGATCCTGTCTCTTCTTTTATTCCTGATCTTTCTAGCTTGGACATTTTACGCTCGTGTCTCTAATGACTTAAAGAAGCTGATCCCTGTCAAAGCCATGAATCTTAACTTGTAAAGTTTCTCTCCATATCCAAAAATATGTATAGCCTTTCTATTAAAAAATGTTACACTTTGCTGAGTCATTGTTTATGTATTTCAGATGGCAGCTTAAGTATTACAGAGTTGCTACAAGATTCGGTCTATTGGCCGAAGCCTGTCTGGCTTTGCTTTTGTACCCTATCTTGAGAGGACTCTCAGTGTTCCGGTTACTCAACATTCAGTTTGCAGCTTCTGTAAGATATCACGAGTGGCTCGGGACCGGTTTGATCTTCTTTGCTTTGGTTCATGGTGGAAGTACCCTATTCATATGGTCCATTACTCATCAAATTGAAGAAAAGGTCATGATATTAACTTAGTTTCTTATAACAATCTTGTATTCATGTTTCTAACTCTCTCTTGTAAACAGATTTGGACATGGCAAAGAACGGGTCGGGTATATATAGCTGGAGTAATCAGTCTTGTAACAGGGTTACTGATGTGGATCACATCACTTCCTCAAATTCGTAGGAGAAGATTTGAAGTTTTTTACTACACACATCACTTGTACATAGTGTTTCTTGTATCTTTCTTGTTCCATGCCGGAGATCGTCACTTCTATTGGATCTTACCTGGAATCTTTCTCTTTGGACTCGATAAGATACTTCGAATTGTTCAGTCTCGATCTGAAAGCTGCATTCTTTCTTCTCGTCTCTTCTCTTGTAAAGCTGTTGAACTTGTCTTGCCAAAGGACCCAAGTAAGATATTTGATTTCTTTTATGTTTATAAAAGTTTAACATATGGTTTTGTTTTTGTTAATGTTAGAATATCCAACATCGGTTGGTATGTCGCAATCCTCCTCTCTTAAACTAGTTATTGGATGTGAGTTAAGCGCATACTAATAGTCAATTACGATTGTATTTTGCAGGGCTTCAGTATGCTCCATCAAGTTTTATCTTCGTGAACATTCCATCGATCTCACGGTGTCAATGGCATCCCTTTAGTATTACATCGAGCTCAAGTGTTGACGAACATTCATTATCTATTATGATGAAATGTGAGGGAAAATGGACAAATTCTGTATATAACAAAGTGGAAGAAGCTGCAAATTCTGGACAAAAGATTAACAACATAACTGTAAGAGTGGAAGGTCCTTATGGACCTACTTCAGTAGATTTCCTCAGGTTTTGATAAAACACTTCACATTAGTCCTTAACATTTTTGATGAATTGTTTGAACTTGAAAGTCTGGATTTTCTTTTGGCAGGTATGATAATCTGTTTCTTGTGGCTGGAGGAATCGGGATAACGCCATTTTTAAGCATTTTGCAAGAACTTGCTTGCAAAAATCGACTCAAATCTCCCAAGAGAGTACAGCTTGTGTTTGCGGTTAGGACATTCCAAGACATTAACATGTTGGTTCCAATATCATCTATACTCTTCAATCCGATCAACAACTTAAATCTCAAGATAAAACTTTTTGTCACACAAGAGAAAAAGAATTCCAATGGAACAACAACATTGCAAGAGCTCTTGGCTCAATCACAAGTTCAATCTATTCACCTTGGAACCAATGAGGACTATTTAAGATTCTCAATTTTTGGACCTGAAAGTTTCAGATGGTTGGCTACATTAGTCCTTTTAACAGTGGTTAAATTTGTTGGCTTGTTAATAGGTTTAAGTCATTTCTTTATACCTTCTGAAAAGAAGAATCATTCACAGTCTATGAAGTTAGTTGCTTCCGGAGCAATGAAAACAGCAAAAGAAAAGGTTCCTTCATGGATTCCAGATTTGGTGATCATTGTTTCATATGTTATAGCTTTAACAGTTGGAGGTTTAGCTGCAATTATTCTACAATGGAGACGACAACACAAAGAGGCAACAAGACTGTCTAAAGAAGAAATAAAACCAGAGGATAAAAATTTCACTGAGTTAATACCAATTGGTCCTGTTGAGGAACATGAGATACATATTGGAGAAAGACCAAAATTCGAAGGTACTACTTGAAACTTCAAATCTTTCTGTGTTATAATGTCTCTAAGGTTCTCTGTATTTATATCACACAGAGATATTTTCGGAGTTTGAGAAGAACATAAGAGGATGGTCTAGTGTAGGAGTGTTGGTATGTGGACCAGAGTCAATGCAAGAAGCTGTGGCATCAATGTGTCGTCAAAGGGCTCAGTGTTTTGGAGTTGATGATTCAGAAAGAAGCCAAATTAAGATGAATCTCAATTTTCATTCTCTTAATTTTGACCTATAAGCTTAAATTAAAACCTGTTTCTAAGTTTGTATCATCAGTTTCTCATTCTCATGTATTTCTAATCTTATAGTTACAGCTATATTATTATGGATCTCGTATTTTATTTATGTTTGCATTTTGATCCATTTCATGAAGAAAATTTTATAACACCAGTCCCTATATATCGCACCAACGAGCTTTACTTGCATTGCATCACACGCAATCTTGAGACACTAAATTTATTACAGAGAAGATTACATAACCTGATAGAAGAATCGGATTGCATCTCCTCTGTTCTTGCTCGATCTTTATCTTCTCTGTTTCATAGATTACAGGCCGGTTTAATTGGTTCAATGTTCAGAATCAATTCGGTCGGTTTAGTTTCAAAGCTAACTAAGTCGGTTAGAATGTAACCAATTGTAATCCTTTATTCAAGTTTCGATCAAACAAATTCGTCAAAATTATTTCAACTTTTAAAAATAATTTTAAAACTAAATAAAATTATCAACTTTTAAAAGTAAATTTTAGTATTATACTTTGGTAATTTTTTAAAAAAATCATATCACCTCTTCGTATTTCATAAACTATACTTAAAGCAGCCAAGACGTTAGTCTGCTAATGGTTAAAGATAAGGTTGATCTCTGACATCAGTAGAAGTTCGATCCCGTCTCCCATTGGAAAAATATGGTACGTGGTTGTCAATTACGTTGACCAAAAAATCCTGTACTTAAAAATCAATATAATAGCCAAAAACTCGATAATCAGTTCATTGGCACTTAGGTTCAAGTCCCCTAGGATAAACCAAATAGAGTTTTAAACCTCCCCAAAAAGAAGTAGCAATGTGAAGATATTTATTTATAGAGTGAATTTGTACTTACATTATTGGGTTAATTAGGTAGTTATTTTAAAACTTTGTTGAAATTAGGTAGGTAGCAGTTGATTTTTTTTAAATTAAGAACCTAACACCTTACTAAAATGATAAAATTACAAAAGTATCTTCAAAAAACGTAACTAACGTGAGTCATATGCTTATGGATGAAATCTGATTCATTAATTTAGAAGCTAAATAAGAGTTGTATATAAAGCCTCCAGTTTCTCTCTTTGGCACTATAATTGAGATCTCTTCACTACTTATCTTCTCCGACACCGGCGGTAGTTTTGATTGCTGGTGTCGGACCGTTTCCTTCCTCTCTACTTCCTTTTGTTTTTCTCTTTTCTTCTTAGATCTTTTTCTCTTCTATCTACGAGTTACTCTCAACTTTGAGCTTTCAAGGATTTCTCTAAGCGAGTTTATGGTGACGTTAACTCCTCTGACAGCGTCAAGCTGTCGAGACCGACCACTCCATCTTCCACTCTTTTGCGACTCTCGAAACCTTCTGAACGGGATAAAGACGAGGACTCTTTTCTCCGGTGATTTTCGGACTAGTTACGTCGCTCCATCTCTTCTACTTCAACGTCAAGGGATTACAGATCTTCTCAATATGTTGCTCTTCATTGTTGTTAGGCTTCACGTATCTAGCTTCTCTCTGGTTTGTGGTTTTGCTCAAGTTAAGTTTAGGTTTCTGGCGACTCAGTTTGTACCCGACGTTGTAGAGGACCATCGCCGTCGACATGTTTCTGCCATTGCACCTAGCTCTTGTCGAGCCACTAACCGTAGGTTCTCCGAGCAAATAATCGGAAGCTTTCACCGAGAGCAAGCTACCATGACCAGCCTTCTCCGTTGAGCTATCTCTAGCAATAGTCCCGCCGCCGTCCGTCAATTCCTTGTTAGTAGAGTGAGTTTCTCCCTTCTATTAGGGCTGACGTGGCATAATATTCATTTTGGGTCTTATCTTTGAGCCAAAATTAACTCAGGTTATTTCAAGGTCTTGTCTCTTTATGAGCTTGCTCTAGCTAAATCTATTTTTAGATTAGTTTTAGGACCGATGGGCCTAAAGGTGCATATTTTGGACTTTAGTTTATAAACCTTTGGGTCTTTCTTTCTGGATATACATCTACGTTTAGCATTTCTAAAGGGGATGATGAGTCTAATCCCATTAACAATCTCCTTCATGGAGAACAATGTCCTCCAGCGCTTCAAATATAGAGTTGTTGATCTTCAAAGCTCGAAACCTAGAGCTTCAAGAGCGATTGTTCATGTTCTACCGCCTCTTATGGCAACTGAATTAAGGTGGTTTCTCCTATCTTTACCGATCCGAGAACGTATACATATCCTCTATCATTCAGTCTTTATGCGTGAGATTACTCTGCTATTTGGTTTGCTTTTATTATCTTCATGTTGCTTTAGGATTTAGTTCTGCTTTGTAATTTTCGGCAATGATCTAGCTTTTGCCTTTGTACTTCATTCAATATAATACAAAGTATGTTTGTGACAAAAAAAAAAATTATATATTAGAATACAAGAAGAGTGTACCAGCTAACGCAACTTTCACCTGGTAACAGATGTGTTAAATGATAATATGTTATTGAATAAGTAGATTATTGGTTTATATGAAAAAGATTGTTAACTTATTTTATAACTATGAGAGAAGTCTAGTAAATAAGTCATATCTAACCATAAGTGTTAACTGATATTTTAAATTTGAGGTTACAACAGTGAGGAGAGAAGTATAATAAGCTAGAAGTATTGGTATATGTTAGCTGATTTCATGGTTGTTAAATGTTAAGAGTATGTGTCTTACATGTTAAGATGACATTACATTAATGAGTTTGATACGTGTTAATAATATATTCAAGGAATACTTTAGTGGATAATAGTTATAATTGTCAATAATATGGTAAACGATATTTGTAATAATATCTTATACGTAACAAATACTTTAGTCAGTAATACCTTTGTTAAATGATGTAGTAAATGATGCCGAGTTGCTTTCAGTCTAGTGGTTAGGATGATCCAGTTAATAACTTGGTATCAGAATTTGATTCCTATGCGCTGCATTATGGTAGCTTAAAAAATAGATTTTAGGGGTGGGTCTTAGACTATGGATCAAATCTTGTCGATCCAATGTTGACAAAAAAAATAACGTAGTAAATGATAGTTGTATTACTAAAATATGCTATAATGAGCCTCTTGGTTGCTATCAAACTGGTTGTATGATAATTAAACATAGTAGATTTTATTTTCTCTAAAATCTAGAAATATACGATGTAAATGGTAATTGCAAAAGTGTGTTGAATGCGAAATCTAGTGGAATTTTTTTTTATTTTTTATGTGAAACTTGCAGAATAACTTAAAATCAAATGGTAACAGCTGAATTCTGTTGAACGTGGAATCTGGCGGAATTTTTTTTAGTAATTAGATTGACAAAATCTAATTCATAGCTAAAGTATACCCTAGAATTCTATTTAATCTATATTTCTAGTAGAAGATTCATATACCAAAAAAAAATAAAAGAACTCGAGCTAAACCAAGTTCAAACCAAAATAAATGAAATCTAACAATAGATATACTATTCATAGTTAATTGTATATTTTATTTAAAATTCAAAAAATTCCTTAATTAAAAGATATGAAAAAACTAATCGAATGAATTATTACTAAAATTTAAAAAATCTATATAAATTAAGCTTGATTAGAAAAACTATACAAAATTCTAAGCATTTAAACGTATTATTAACACTTTTATTAAAAAAAGAACTTATAAGGATAATAACTACAAAAAAAAGTTATGAACACTCTTCTATGTAAACTATTAACAAATAGGGATTATTATTTAAAATAAAAAACAGTAAAATGAGCACATAAAGAAAACTGATGTGACTGTGTATGTATTACTAAAATTCCACAACTTAATTGGACAGACTAACTGGTAACAATGTAAAGTAAAAGTAGAGGAACAAAAAAATTCCACTCATTAGGCTGCTACCAGTTAGGCTCAATGGAAGTACAAAAAGTGAATAGAGGGCTATGATTATAGGTTATGTTACTAACTTAATCATGACGAAACTTGTGTATTAAATTTCCATGTATTATATATTTTTCATTATGAAAACTGATAATAGGTGGACTGATTCACTAATTTTTCAACCCAACAATTTCCAAGGGATCCGTTCACAAAGGCTCTTATTTATTTTTTTTTGATAAAAATTTCACAAAGGCTCTCATTACTATCATTAAAAAGATAGTTTACATTTTGCTACCAAATATAATACTTTGTCTAAAAACGATATTTCAAAAAATCATTTTGATGTATTTATAAACATTTAGAAACGATTGTTGTGGCTGGCGACTCGTTTTAATGGTGTTTTGCAATTTCTGGCAATATTTTCTTTGACATTGATAAATCCAAATTTTACCAAAATTCTAATTTATTGTGTCGAATGTATGAGTTTGAGCTTAGTCTATTAGCTATTTATTTTTGGGTTTGTTGGATCCAAACTTATCTTAAGTTCTCCTGTACAAATAAGTCCTCATGGATGTTTCTAATCATTTTCTTAGAAATATGTTGTTGTATGGAGCATTTTAATCTTGCTCAATTATGTAGTCATCAAAATCTTTTCGACTTTAAAAAGAGATAATTGCAAATATAGTTCCATAAAATGAAGAAATTACAAATATAATTATTTGGAATCTGTGAACAGCAATTGATGTGAGGAAGTTACAAAATTTTTTCATGGTTTTGTAATATTTACAACAATGCCATTTTGATTAAATTTTGAATAAAAAAAAGAAACTGTAACTTACTTTAACCGCGACTTTTGCTCTTCTTTTTCATCTTTTCCGCCATTCTCTCTCAAATTCTTCCTCATCTTCTTTGTTCTTTGTCGTCTTCATCTTCTTTGTTCTTCGTCGTCTTCATCTTCTTCGTCGTGTTTCTTCATCTCCGTCTTCATCTTCATCTTCCTCATATCCGTCAAGGTAAGTCGTCTTCATCTTCTTCGTTGTCTTCTTCGTTCTTCTTCATCTTCTTCTTCAATTTCAAGTTACATTGGTTCGATTTTGTTGAAATTAGAGTTTAAATTGTTGTAATTAGTGATAGTAGTTCGATTTCGTTGGGTTTTCAACTGTATGAAGTAGGAATTTCGTAGAAATTTAGGGTTTATTCGCGAATTTGGGATTGCAGATTCTAGGTTTTCTGGGTTTTCGCATAAATCCTCTGACAACGAATTGATTGTAGGGTTTATTGATAGTTTGTTTCTGTTATGTAGGTTTAAAAGACAATGGGTAGGTTTATTAGGGTTTGGAGGGGACATGTTGTGTAGGTTTTGACAAGGATTCGAGTATGCTGTGTAGGTTTAAAACAAGGATAAGAGTCGGTTTTGTAGGTTAGAAGTGAGCGTTATGTAGGTTATAAGTTAGCGTGATGTAATGTAGGTTCGGACTTCTTTGAACTGCAAAAGGCGTTCCAGAGATGCAGGTATGTAGGTTATATATATATATATATATATATATATATATATTTATGCAGGTTTGTTGATATAAGTTTGTAGGTTAACGCATACTAGTGATGTAGGTTTTCTATGTAATTATGTAGGTTTGTTGATTAAATTCTATAGATCTGTGATGTAGGTTTCATATATAGGTATGTAGGTTTGTAATAAGTTATGTAGGTTTTTGTGAGCTGTCATGTAGGTTTGTAATAAGTTATGTAGGTTTTTGTGAGCTATCATGTAGGTTTGTAATTAGTTATGTATGTTTGTAATTAGTCCTGAAATTGGTGTATTCTTATTTTCAGATACTGGACTCTTGAGAAAAAGAGAATGCTAGGCCTCCTTTTCGTTTTGCATGTCGGTGTTTTGGGTCTGTACCAAGGGAGCATGATCCCACTTAAAGCTGCTAAGAGGGTGTTGGATGTGGAGACCTTTAAAAGGTATCCGTGGGGTCGGGATGCCTTCCAATCATTAATTCGATCCATCAAAGGAGCATCATATGGTGGATTGACCTACGTATTACATGGGTGTGTCCATGTGCTGCTCATATGGGCATTGGAGTACATCAAATGCTTTGCTGAGAATTATGGTGAGAGGATTGAAGGTGAGAATATTCCTCTTATATTTTGGAAGGCATTCAGGGGAAGAGGATGCTTGGTTGAAATCTTAGAGGATGAGATTCTCAACTCAGGTGGAAAGGTATGTAGGTTTATATAACGTAGGTTTGAAATTTATTATGTAGGTTTATATATAATTATATAGGTCTGTGGACTATGTAGTAGGTATCATAAAAACTGATGGTTGGAACACTTGTTTCAGGTTCATCTTGGTAAGCACATGGTCCACAAGGCGGGTGTTGAAATATATCCTTTTTGGGAGGGAGAGACGAGTCAGGACCCGAAAATCCATAATCTGATCATGGATTTACTAGAGAATGCTTTTGATGATAGCGTTTTTGATTACTCAAAGAAGAGGAGGTCTGTGATGGTGGCACCTCCAGCCAACAAAAAGGTAAGGAAGGTAAGAGGTTTCTTTGAAATGTAGGTTTAGTTTTTGTATTATCTAGGTTTCTTTGTATTATGTATGTTTCTTTAAAGTTATGTAGGTTTATTAGACGTTATGTAAGTTTATTAGACGCAGGGTTCTGTCATGTAATGTAGGTTTCTTTTATACAAGTTATGTAGGTTTAGTTGAAGTTATGTAGGTTTATGTAATGTTATGTAGGTTTCTATAACGTAATGTAGGTTTACTTTATTTAAGTAATGTAGGTTTGTGATTTGTAGGTTTTTTGGTGCATCACTTGTAGGTTTGTAATTGAGTATGATCTATTTGTGCAAGATGTGGAAATTCGGGAGGTGCAGGAGCAGCCTCCAAAGACAAAGCCTCCAAAAAACAATGAAAAGGAGAAGAAGAAGCAGAAGGAAATCGATGGTTCGGATGATGAGATGGATGTGTCTTTGAAATCCTTCATTCAAGATAAAGTTAGAGAGAAGGCTCAGGTTTCGATGCAGATGGAGTAGTCTGGTATTAAAAAGCTTTTGGAGGGATTAGTGGTCAAGTTCGAGGAGGCCGAGAAGGTACGCGAGGAGAAATTCGACGGCTTGAAAACAGAGTTGGTCGATTTGAGGAGTAGGTTCTTGAAGATGGAATCAAAAATGATTAGTTTTGAGAGTCCCGTTGCTTTAATTAGTGATGGGAAATAGAAGGTGATGGAGCATGGTAGTAATGCTCATGTAGAAGCACAGGGAACAAAGGGTGATGGAAGGGATTGGGAAGGAGGAGGAGCAAAGAAAACTCTAGAAGGCTTACGAATGGAAGAGGAGGTCGGCAAAGCAAAGGACAAATCGTGGGTACGTGTTTCTCTTTTTAAAGGGGACATTACCCGGAAGCTAAGAAGTGAATTCGGTGATGTAGATTTATTGATTATGTGTTGTAGGTTATTTGTAAGTTATGTAGGATATTTGTAAGTTTTGTAGGTTCTTTGTAAGTGTTGTAGGTTATTTTTAAGTTTTGTAGGTTTCCAACTGAGCAATCATAAAGTTGACATATTAACTGTAATGTGGGTTTAGAGAAGTTAATTTCTTTGTTTTGTAGGATTTGTAATAACATTGTAGGTTTAATAAAAGTTAATTCTTCATTCAGAGTGAGGGGAAGTCCTGGATGGTAGTGACAGGGGAAACTTCGGACCAGGAGAGTCCAATGACAAAGATTGTGCAATCTCATCCTACACCAAAGGCATCCGACAATGCAGGGACATCTAGCACCACATCTCTATATGAGGAGATCATCGATATGACTTTAGATGATGATGCTTGGTTGAAGACTACACTTAGAGTTGAGAAGGAACAATCAACAAAGGCATCCGACAACGCGGATGCATTGGCTATAGTGCTCGTTACACGTGAGAGCAGAAAAATCAATCTGACTGCGTCACAGGTAAGTAAACGTTTATAATGCTATGATGTAGGTTTTTCTAGTGTGATGTAGGTTTTCCTGAAGTGATGTAGGTTTCATGGAATTGGATGTGTGTTTTCTGTTTAGTGGTGTAGGTTTTATGGTTGGTGATGTAGGTTTTCAAGATGTTATATAGGTTTTCATAAACTGATGTAGGTTTCATATTTACAGGCTACGCCTTTCAAAAGCGATTCACTTGTCAGACGTATTTTTCAAGGTGTACAGCACTCAGCAGTTGTATACGATCCTTTTGGTGACTGTGAGCCAGAATTTTTTTCTAAGCTACTGCACTACGTCAACACAGAAGAGTAAGTTCACACAATGTAATGTGCAAACGCTGACATCAATGACCTTTCTTGGTTGTATAACTTGTACTCATTTTCAGGTATGGTGGTGGCACTCGTAAAAACACTGACTTCTACCACTGCCTGATGACATGCAAGCCGGAGAGGCTGCCCAAAGATAAAAGATACGGCTGGTTGACTACACAGGTACGTATGTAGGTTTACGTCCACTACACATTGTAGGTCTAGTGTAAGTTGTGTAGGTTTAGGTCGGCTACTTATTTGTACAGCAGTGTAGGTTTAGGGTATTTTGTGTAGGCTTCTTATAGATATGTTGGGTTTGTATGAGTTGTGTAGGTTTACATTCACCACTTGTAGGTTTCAGTTTTAATGTAGGTTTACTTCCTCGACATGTAGGTTTAGTTTCTATATGTGTAGGTTTTGTGCGTCTTGATGCAAACTAATGATTGTAAAACTTTTCTGCCAGCATATGGCCGCTGTTATGCTAATGTTTCGGAGAAGACATTCCCAGACGGTGACGCCATTCAGAATTAGGCGCATTGCTTTTGTTGATCCGGAGTTTTCCACAATATGGGCTTCGGAGTATGAGACGGACTACCTCGCCTACAAGGGAAAGAACTATAGATTCAGTGATGCATATTCTTACTTGTACAAGGGAGACGATGGTGTGTACAGTACTGGGAGGAAATGGCTTGAAAATGTTGATTGGGTGTACATAATACACAATATTGGAAATGCTCATTGGGTTGCCTTAGAAGTGGACTTAATGAAGTGTAGGGTCAGGATCTATTACTCTTACATGTCGATGATGACTGACAGTGTCATTCTAGGCCGCTGCAAACCCTATTCTTGGATGATCCCAAATTTGATCAAGCAAATGCTGCATGCATGTGAGAAAGGAAAGGTCACGAGAACCGCCTTCAAGACGACTAGGGTGAAAGGAATTCCACAACAGAATGAGCGTGGGAATTGTGGGATATTCACTTTGAAGTTTGTTGAATGTTTGGCCTTAGGAGTGACTTTTGAATGCTTGTGCGACGACATGATTCCACACCTTCGAATGAATTATGCGGCTGAGACTATTGATGAGCTTCCCGTGGACTGTGAAGTAATCATGAGCGACCCAAACCCACGACCACAGAAGACGCCGTTCATCATTGATAGTCAACCATGAGATTATGTAATTATGTAGGTTTACCATCAGATACATTGATACGATCTGTAGGTTTTAGTTTAGTTATGTAGGTTTTGCTAGTATCGTTATGTAGGTTTACTAATATCCTAATGTAGCTTTTAACTTTTAGTTATGTAGGTTTACGATAATCCTACAAAGGGCAGCAATGTCTGTTTCACTTTGAACGCCTTTGTAGGGTTAACGTATATGGACCTTGTAATCTTTTGTTAAAATCGGACGTACGTTTATGAAATTACTTAGTCAAGTTATGTATGTTAAACAGCAGAGAATTCAAGTTTAGTTATGTATGTTTAACAACAGAGATTTCAAGTTTACGAAGACCAAATGTAGGTTTACGAACAGAGTATATAGGTTTAGAAACAGAGAATTCAAGTTTACGAACATAACTTGTAGGTTTACCAAAATGTTATGTAGGTTTAGCCACCCACATGATGTAGGTTTCAGAACATGAGATGTAGGTTACGAACAAATGATGTAGGTTTCAGAACATGAGATGTAGGTTTACGAACAAATGATGTAGGTTTCAGAACATATGATGTAGGTTTACGAAGATGAACTGTAGGTTTAACAATACAGATAAACTGAATGCAAGTTTACAGACATTATAGGTCCACAATTATGAAGTCTGCGCTGAGCAAGTCCGAGTATTATGGCCCCCTTGAGAACACTTTTTACAAGTGTATGTCTTCCTTGGTCGTTTAGACTCAGCTACAACATCTAGGACACTCTTTATTCTTGATTTTTTGGGTCTCCCTACTTGTTTTCGAATTGTCAGCGGATTACAAACCTTACTAGCCACTTCATCAGGGACATGAGTAAAAGCATTTCGAGGTTGAACACATTTAGTGTACGCATCGTACAAATACGATGTATGGCAAAAGGGATGAGTAAGGGAGACAATTTGAAGACTTACACTTTCAGTGGCAGCTAGGGCATGGACACACGAAATTTTGTCTAAGTCATACCTCTTGCATGAACATGTTCTCTCCGTCAAGTTCACAACATTAGATGACGTGTTATTTGTGACTTGTGTTTGATGTTCATCTATTGGTTGTACTTCGTATTTTTTTGCTTCCTCAACTCTTCCCTACAAAAAAGAAGAAATCATCTTAGCTCAATCAAAAAAATCTGCAACGTAAACCTACATCGAAGAGGGTAATAATCATACATTGGTCGGACTAGTAGTAAACCTACAAAGCAACTACGTAAACCTACAAAACACCTACGTAAACCTACATACCTGACAATAATAAACCTACATAACTACTTCATAAACCTACATACCTGACAATAGTAACCTACATTGATCGGACTAGTACAGTACACTAGTAAACCTACATAAGAACTACGTAAACCTACAAAGAAACTATGTAAACCTACAAAACACATCCGTAAACCTAGATACCTGACAATAGTAAACCTACATCACTATTACTTAAACCTACATCAAACAATTAACATACCTTTAACACTTTCTCAACGCCAGTAGTGAGAGCGGTTGTCATCAAACTTGCATTTTTCCTCCTATCAGTGAACCACCAGGTTAACATGGACCTTATTACATCAATTAGTTGCACAATTGGAAAGGTCCTAGCTTCACGCAAGGCATGATTTATTGATTCAGCTATGTTCGTTGTGGTGATGTTGTACCTATTACCAGGGAAATGCACATGACTCCACAAACGAACATCAGCCCTGAGTAAGTAAGCATGAAGAGGAGGATTGATGTCTTGGATCTGTGCAAGTAGGTCATTGAAATCTTAGAACCTATACGCTGTTGCAGCTCTCTTAAACAGCTTGAAAGACTCACCCCCTGAACTTCATCAGGATATTTTTCCGCAAATAGTAGGTGCATATACCCCTACCAGCTAGTGGGTATACTTTCTTTATCGCATTCCCTATTGACCTATGCCTATTTGAAATGATTGTATGGATCCTGGCTATCTTGAAGGTCTTGACTAGGGTGTTGTTGAGAGTCGTTGGTAAGTGGGTTGAACATGCAGATGTGGTATGTGCTATCGACGTCGGGCATTGGTTCGTCGTCGTCTGTATCTTCGAGTTGAGTCATTATCGACTTGAATATCTGTTGAAGCTTGTCTTTCTTGGATTTTTTGGAGGCTGATGAGCCTGATGAAGTTGCAGGGCTTGCTGTCTTGTCTGTAGTGTGAGTTTTTTGTTTTTTAGGGGATGTGGGTTGAGTAGGTGGGGGAAGTTGGCTTGGTAAGAGAAGAGGAATAGATCGGGATACTGATTGTATAGTGTTTTTGGCTTTTTTGATGAAGTCGAAGTGTTTATTGATATTGGCTAAGGAACAACGTTCGAGGTTGTATTTATCCCACCATTTTACCCTATATTCTTTAACTAAAGAATAGGGCATATCTTGAAGGAGTTGAACAAGGTTGAAGTGCCAGGAACATATCCATGGTACTCCCATATCTATATGGAAATAAATTTTGGATACAAGGGGAAAAGTATCTTTTGGTAAAAATGATTGATAATAAGGAAGAAGGTTTTTGATTATAGTGTTTGGGTATATTGAGTTGATTGGACCAAACCAGTACCACCATTCGTGGAACCAGCCGGGTATCTGTTTAGGACAGTTGTGGTCAAAAGATATGAACCACGAGTGGGAATATGGTCGAAGGAAAAAGGTTCGGAAGAAGGCATTTTGATAGTCCATATAGGTATATCCTTGAATATGATAACCAGGTTGGGTAAATGGAG